>LZPO01018410.1:7904-18382 GCA_001675575.1 Neotoma lepida | reverse complement strand
TAATGGGTATGCATGCTATTAAATAATTTATAACTAATATATACTTCAAAGTCTGTCTGGTATAGACTAGTCTCATTATCCATAGAGCTCCATAGAGCCACATTAGAGAAAAATGAGCAATTACTCTTAGAGGAAATACAGGGTTAGGTTCCAACAACCCTTCAGTCACATCTTTGCCAAAAAAAAAGGAAAATAAACACATAGCCTTGCTTGATATATGTTTCTCTTTGATGACACCTTATTTAATATACTATTGACTTGTTGACAATGACTTCACAATCAGTAGCACTACAAGCCAGCCTGTGTAAAGCATATCTGACTCTCATATTTTCTTTATAAGGACAGCACATGCTTCTCATGTCTTGAAATACTATAAACAGTGGGTTTCAACCTTCCTAATGCTACAGCCCTTTAATAAAGTCCCTCATGTTGTGGTGACCTCCAACCATAAAATTGTTTTCATTACTACTTCTTAACTGTAATTTTGCTACTGTAATAAATAGTAACATAATTTGCATTTTCTGGTGGTCTTATGTGACTCCTGTGAAATGGTTGTTCGATCCCCAGAGGGGTTGAGACCCACAAGTTGAGAAACACTGCTATATAACAATCTAAACAGAGATCCAGCCAACCAAAACATAAGCATGTGTGAAAAGGCCAAGAGAACAAAGCTGTATACAGGTTTGGATATACAGGAAAGGAAGTGGCATAAGATATTTTTTCTCTTAAAATTCAGTTTTTAATTAATTAAATACCTTTTGTTTTCACTTTAATTAGATTTATGATTTATGAAGAACTGAAAATATACACACACTAAATATATGCAACTACAATTGATTGTAAATTACTTTCTATTTTCAAGAATAGTAACAGGAAAAAATAAACAGAGCAGTAAGCCACCCTTCTGTAGCTTTACCAAATGCAAACCCACATATCTCCTTTCAGACCCCATCTCTGAATTTTTGTTTTTCTGAGTATTTTGGAAAGATTGTCATGATATACTGCTTTTTCTTTCTTTCTTTTTTGAAAATGTTCAAAAGATTTTACTTCACTGAGTTAATGTGTAAGGATACTAGTAAGATGTCCCAGTTGGTTTGGAAAAGAATTCAAAGAGTAAACCAATGTACAGGCCATTGAGAATGCTAAGGTGAGTTTACTAAGTGATGTGAAATAGGTCCCCATCCAGGGGCAGTCAATGGCACTCAATCCATCAGAGGCACAGATGCACGCACATCGCAGAACTGAGAAAAACGATTAACAACAATAAACTGCAGTGTCCTCTGGAAGAGTGACTTCAGCTAGGAGTGGGCAGTCCTCCTGTATTTTGCATTTCAATTCCTTTCATGATTTTACTCTGGCAGATTGTAGCTGAATTCCAAAGGCTAAGCCAATCTATAGAAGCATAAAGGTAACAAGAGTGTCAATCAAGTCCTGCCAAGCTCTCAGTCTCACCATACAGCTACCAAAAACAAACAACAAAAAAACAAACAAACACACTTTACTTGGAAAGTGTAACATTAGGGACTGGAGAGATGTCTCAGCAGCTAAGAGTGCATTCTGTTCTTGCAGAGGATTCTTGTTTGCTTCCCAGAACTGACAGCTCTCAGCTTTCAACTGCCTGGAACTCCAGCTCCAGGGAATCTGACACTCTGGAATCTGCAGGCACCTGCACTCACATGAACATATCTACACACGGACACACACACATACACGCAATTTAAAAATAAAACACATCAGTTTGGGTATGGAGGCACACGCCTTTAATCCCAGCACTCAGGAGGCAGAGGCAGGTGGATCTCTGTTAGTTCAAGGGCAGCCTGGTCTATATAGCTAGTTCCAGGCCAGCCAGGATTATATGGTAGTGCCCTGTCTCAATAAATATATAATTTACTTATTATATATATTTATATATATTATTTGTACATGTACGTATATAATTTAACTTTATATTTATATGTATAAATTATATAAACATACATATTTATTATAAGTATATAATAAATAAATCTTTTTTAAGTATAAAATTAATATTCATAAGTTTTTCTGAGGTAGAAACATTCTCCAGTATAGATTAGGATGTACATGAAGGTATATGATGTAGACACATTCAGTCAGACACTGAGTAAAGTTCCAATAACACACTCAAGCTAATGAGCAGACAGAATGACCATCTCATTCATCGGTTAGCACTGCATTATTAATGTCAACTCTGAAGGACTAGAAACAATATATACTATAATGTAATATGGATGTACACATTTATATAAACATATAGATATAGATATAGCCATGTATGAACATGTATTTACATTTTCCAAGTGTCAATATTCAGAAAGACTAAAATGGACAAGAAATCATAAGTATGATTTTTATTTTATTTGAGAAAGTTATATAAGGTACATATATGCATATATATCCATGAACATACACTTGATCCACATGTGTAAGCACATGGTGGGCATACTCATGTGTATATATACATGCATGCACACTCCCTTTATTGTATATCGAGTCAGCTTTATTTTAGACGGTAACTGCAGATGGTCAACCTGGGCTCTTTCTTGTTTTCTCTTCATTGTCAAACGGGGAACAAATCACAGATGAGGCCATGTAAATAATGGAAAAGACAACTTTATAGCCTGCAGGGACAATGAAGGTTACAATCTGGATGCTGTTGATTTTTCTAACTTTTCCCCTCAGCAATGTGGGTCATAAACCAGTCCACAGCAGCATGCTCACCCTTTACCCTCAGTCATAGGCAGGCAGACCAAACAGCTGAGGCTCGAAGTCCTGTAGGGAACCCAGCACTAGGGTGGCTTTTTTCGTCAGGTCTATGTTCAAGTTTTCATCAGGAACCATGACCACCTGCATCCCACAGGCCACGGCTGCCTCCACACCGTTTGGAGAATCTTCAAAGACCAGGCACTTTTCCGGAGCCGGGGGAGGAGAGAATCTCTTGGCACAAGTAAGAAATATGTCTGGGGCTGGCTTGCCCTTCCCGACCTCAGGATCATCTCCCAGAACAATGTGGTTAAACAAACCAAAGATTTCCTTGTGTCTACTGGTCTTCATTTTGAAGGTGAAGGACCCGGAGCTGCTGGCCAGGGCAAAGGGTATGCGTTTTTTCCGCAGGTGGTGAAGCAAATCATTAGCTCCTGGCATTAGTGAAGCTGTGGGCAACACTTCCTTCAGCTTCACTTGACTTTGTTCCAATAGCTCTTCTTTGGATATGGGCAACTGCAGGAACTCTACTATGATCTCCGCGGCTTCTAGAGCCTTCTTCCCCATGACCAGGGACTTGACATCCCAGGAGTATTTCTTCTCATAGCGACCACATATTTCTTGAAACACATTGGTATATAAATCTTCAGTATTCAGAAGCAATCCATCCATGTCAAATATCAGGTGTGTAACTGGCCGAAACTGGGACGCAGGAACCGCCTCCGCCATAGTGGGGGTGGTGGAGGGGCAGGGCCAGGAGAGGAGCGCATGCCCAGACAGCTTGTCCTACGCATGCGTGTTGTGTGCCTCTGTGACGTATTTCCATGGCAAGCTGACAATTCAAGAAGCCTGAAGAGTCATGAATTTAACAAAATCATCCGGTAATCACTAAACAAGAAGCAAGAAGGCAAATAATAATAGGAGATAACGCTAACATCATAATGCCTTTTTTATGTACTACGAACACGGATTTAGATGGGTGGTAGAAATGAATCTATCCAGAATGAATGAGGAAGCAGATGTAGAAGCCGAAGGAGAGAGAACACGAGGAATAACTTCTTCCTTAATTGAATAAAACAAGCCCTGCAGTTTCATCCACAAAATAAAAAAAAAAAAATTGTAAGACCATAAATTTAAAAATGAAAAGATGGCAAATGTTTTAAAATGGAAACAGATCTCTGGGAAATTAAACTATTTTATCAAAAATTAGATAAAGGAAGTCTTTTCTGGTGAGCCTTCATAGATTTTTCTAAAGAGGCACCATTCATTAAGGAGATTAATGTAGGAAGAGAACAAATTCTCTTAAAATCTTAGCAATTTTCTGACCACTCCTATTACAGATGACACGTAGAAACTCAATCTCTTAATGTTCAGCAGCAATAAGAATTTTGAAAGGATCTGCAGACATCAGAACCCCATATTTACCATTAACCAATAAAGTTAAATTGATTAATTAGGCCCCAAGTAATCCCAGATATGACTGTTTTAGGGGACTAGAGAGATGGTTCAGCCATTAAGAGTACCTGCTTGCCTCCTTTGGGGGAAGTGGGGGATGGGTTGAGAGGGGAAGGCTGGGGGGATGGGAGGAGGGAAGAGAGGGATCTTTGATTAGTGTGTAAAATGAAGGGAAATATTCTTAATAAAAATAAAAAGAGCACTTGCTACTTTTCCAGAGGACCTAAGTTTGATTCTTAGCACCTGTATAGTAGCTCAAAAAAGTGGGTAATTTCAATTCCCTGGGATCTGACACCCTCTTCTGGTCTCTGCAGGTACTGCATGCATATATACACATGATGCACAGACATACATGCAGGCAAAGTATCCATATACATAAAATAAAATAACAATTAAAAAAATGAATTGAGTACTCTTAAAAGACCACATCATGGCAGGGGTAGGTAGTAGTCACATCAAACATTGTAGAATAGTGACTTGATCATATAATTCTTTGATTCCTGTGTTATGAATTATGTACAAAATGGTCATAATAACCAAGCAGTAGCAAATTTTCAACAAATAAAAAAATCTATAAAAATTGTAAGATAAAGGATGCATGATGTGCATAAATCAACTCCAGGCAGTTTGAAGTTATTAAAAAACCTAACCCCAACCAAGGCAATCACCACTCAACAGAATTACTTAAATTGGTTGCAAAATTAAATATGTAAAGCAAGTCTTCAAAAGGACCAAGAGTCAAAGTGGAGTGCCACTAGCTACTGCATTTATGATTAGGCCATAATAAGAAAACATATTAAATACTATGCCAATATGCTAATTACACAGTAAGTATATCCATCAAAACATCACAGTAAAACCTATAAATCAGTAGTTATGTGTCAATTGAAACTTAAAAAAATGAGTATGTATTTACATACACACGTACATACAAATTATCCTTTTGTCAGTTTCTGAGATCCTCAAAAAGCCGTGAAGGAGAATTGTATTTGAAAAATAAAGTTTGAAAAAAAAATTGTATGAGAAACTAACAGTATATAAAAGAATCTTTGCTCCAAATTAAAGCTTAATTAAAAAATTATAAGGATCATTAAAATTCTTTATTGTTTATGATATAGTAAATATTATTCTAGTCATATCTCAGGTAGCTGATGCAAATTGTTAAAATAAAGCATACTGTGTGTAGTATCATGCTCATTTTCCCAGTGAGGAAACAAGTGTAAGAGATGAAGGTTACAGAGATGATAAATATGGGAGCAATGAGTGATTGCTGAGTGCTTTAGGTCTGAGGTATGACCAAGACAGCAAACTTTTTCTCTGATGTTCTATGCAAGGAGGAAAATCTGTTCCTGGTACTTAGCCATAACATTCTGCCTTCATGCAATAGTTCTCCACCTGTTTCATTGTCTTTGCTTTCTTTCCAAATCCCATTATTTTTCCTAAGGCCCTTTATTTTTATCTGTTTTATTTATCCTGATCATTTCCTGTTGCTTTCTTGTTCTTTAATAAGCTGTTACAGGGAGCTAAAATCCATCTTACCACATAAACTGAATACTTTTGTAATTCATGTATGTCATTAATTCTTCTAAAGCTTACTGGATAATTAATTAGGCTTTGTGTTATTTCTCAGTATTGTATAAGATGCTGAGTTAGTGAACTTTGGTATTTATGCCTCTATCCTGCAAAATCACAGCCCAGGTTAGACTGAACTAGGCGAGTCACAAATCACCAGAGCATTAGCAAAAACAGCCACAGGCTCACAACTGAATAGAATAGACTAACAAATAGAAGTTGAACATTAGAATTATAGAGGCAATATTGGCTCAGAGATTTGCTTTGTTGGTCTGTGCTATGTTTTAAAATAAGTTGAAAATATTTATAAATCAGTAATGTTACACAAGTGTATGTACACAAGTCTGGTTTCTCTTAAAAACTTAAACTTGACAATGATGTTCCTATATTTTTTCAGAGCAATAATGAAATTATATTGCAAAAAAGTTTTCAAGGTCTTTTTTTTTCAATCCTACATAGCCTGTTAACTCATGTATAAGTGGGCTAGCAGGTATAAATGTGTGTGATTTTGCTGGTCGTTTTGTGGACTCCTAATTTAAACACTCATAAGCTGCTGTACCATTCCTTATGCATGCAGTGTAGAAAATTAAGAACTTCTTTCTGATTTTCTTTGTAACTTGTATTTTTTTTAACAGTTATTTCAAACTGGTTCTTGAACTGACCTACTTTGGAAATTCACTAGTTACTTTTTAACTTCCAAGAATGACACCAAGGAACACTGGAATTGACATCCTTGCATAAAATAGGAAAGTGAGCCCAGAACATACTATGACTGTCAAAATCCAAAGCAGATATGATCCTTTAAAAAAATGAAAGGAAGTTAGTGCAATTAATCATTAATTTCCAAGGGTTTCCTTTTTGTATATAAGGAGAAATTCTCTCTGTTAACTCTTAATATGGTCAGTTAAAAAACACATTTGAGTGTTCACTCTCCAAGGTTTTGCACAGGTAGAACCTGGATGTGATAGCCCATGTGTTCACAGTGGATGCCAGTGGACCTGTTTTGAGGAGGCATTTCAGACTGACATAGTGTTTTCTATTTAGATTATACGCTACAGATACTTAAAAACATCAAAGTTCATGGTATCATTTTTATTTGCATTTTATGTAAGCAATCAAAAGAGTATCAATTCATCTGACTCTGTGGAAGAAGTGGATATTATGGGTTGGTGAAGAATCCTCAGACATCACCCTGCTACCTCACTGCCTGGGGTTAGAAATCAATCTGCTTGGTACTTGAAGCTTAGTCATATTATTTTTATGTAACAGTGGAGAAATCACTTGATCGTTTCTGCGCCCTATTTCCTTTACATAACAGTAGAGAAAATCTAAATGTATATGTGATATATATATATAAAATATGAGATAAACCTATATTTATATGATAAAGAACCTCTAATGCAGCATAGTAGCTAAAAAATATAAGAAAAGTCTGAACCATGACTTATATCATCACACAAAGAAGGGGAGAATTCAAGATACAAGGCTGCATACGGAGCCAGACAATTTGGTCCAAGATTCCTTCACATTATCTACTAAGAGTTTTAGAAAAAAAAACATTAAAAATAAAAAATCATATGTACTGGAAGAAGTTACTGTGGCTTTTAGAATTCATAGGGAACAATATAAAATTTAAGAACTTTAAAAATTGCTACCTTTACCAATCAACCTTGGATTTCTCTGGAAGGACCATAGTATTTCATGATTTCTGTACACACACACACACACACACACACACACACACACACGCACACATTCTGGAAAAGTCTGTGCCTCCACTGGCGTTTGTAGCTTTCCTTTGCATTCTCATCCCATACTGATTTCTTACTGGGCTGTTTTCCAGTCATTCCGTCAAGCAAGTGCTTTCTCTGTCTCTCCCCACCAGAGCACTCAGGGTTCCCAATGTCTCTGGCCCTCTGAAGAAGAGTCTATATCTCCGTGAGATCCTTCCCAGAACAAGGAAAGCCAAAGCAGAAAGCTAAGGTCCTTTTTCTTTTTTTCTGATCTTTGTTTCTAATGTCCTCCAGTTGCCTGCCTAACCCAAAGTTTCATAGTCCCCAAATAAATAAAAATAAGATAACTACCTAAAAAATACACATTTATTACTCTACTTCCCAAACTGGAATTCAAAGTAGTGTCTGGCTATATTTTCCAATGAAACACTGCTCATGTCACACTCATCAGTTTTGATGAGCCATGCCTTGCAGAGCCTGAGACAATGACATGGTGAATGGATTTACTGAGGGACCAAGGGTGCCTTCATCAGCAACAGAGAGACCTATGAGAGAATAAGAGAAGGCTCATGGGGTCAAATAGGATGCACTCAGCCAAGATCTTAGCCAGAGCATGATTCTGAGACATTTCTGGACTACAAAGCAAGCCAGAGTTGTTCTGGTCCTGAGGCAAAGGGAGTTGCTGCCCTTCTGCATTCCCATGCCAGTTAGCTTTCCCTGTGGTGTGGGGGAAGGGAAGGACTGTGAGCAGTTAGCTCCAAGTAGCTACAGCACTTTTGGGACACACATTGCAGGAATAGTGGCATGGAACAGACTGAGTGCTCAAGGAAACTAAACTAAAAACAATCTATTTCAAATGTAAGTTCATCTTTTATCTTCCTTCTGCAACATGGATATAAAATATCAATAAAATATCAATTTTCTCTACAGGATATAAAGACTTATACTTCCAAATTATTGTTTAAAAGGCAGAAAATAGAAAATATTTGATGGTGATGTTGTTCTATATGCTGTGTATATGTGTTGCTCTAATTGGTTGATAAATAATGCTGTTGGCCAATGGTGAGGCAGAATAAGGTTAGGCGGGACATTCTAACTAGAGAGAGAGAAAGAAGAAAGAAGAGCTGAGCAGATGCTGCTGGCCACCACCAGGAGAAGCAAGATGTAAAGGTATCAGTAAGCCATGAGCCATGTGGCAAGTATAGATTTATAGAAATGGGTTAATTTAAGATGTAAGAGCTAGCTAGTAAGGAGCCTGAGCCATTAGGCCATAAGTTTGTAATTGATTTAAGCCTCAGTGTGTTTACTTGGGTCTGAACGGCTGTGTAGGGCCTAGAGGGAGCCAGACAAAACATTCTCCTACAAATATTTACCACCAGACTCCTGCCCAAGTAACTTTCTTTCATAGAAAAATCTCTTGTGAAATGGTAATATTTTCTTTATGTGATCAAAGGAATCAGTGGTTGAAATATTTTGACTAAGGTTACACACATTATACTTGATAGATCTTTGATTTAAGCCCAAGTTTACCTGACTCTTATTTTTCTCATAATAAGTAGGATATAAGTTTTCACTACCAAAATATACCTGAGTTTTTAGAACTGAATTAATGAAATAACAACTTCTTAGTTATTTCAGCCTGTAGCAAATCATAGCTGATTCATATTATCTGCCTTGTTTTGAAATACAAATTGATAACACATAATAAATGTCTGAATGAATTTTTAAACCCTGCATTAGAATATTTTAAATTTTCTCTCCCTATATGTTAGATAACAAGGTTGTCAATGGTATGCCTTCAATGTCCATGTAGTTAAGCCTTGCTGATTACCAGCAAATCCTTTTTTTCAAAGATGGACTATGATAGGGCATATCTATTTTTTCCTAGTAAAGAGAATGATCTGGAAATTTAGCTTCCAAATGACTTGATAAGTCAGAAAGTCAATGAAGTACGTTAAATAGACCCAGAGGAAACATTTTCCTTAAACAGCCTTCTCTAAAACACTCATTCTTCAGATGATATCAAGATTAGATCAGCTGCATTAGGAGTCCCATTTTCTGAATGAAATTTTGAAGGTGAAATGACAAGGTTTTCACTATATTATTGTCTTCTTAAAAAGAAAAGCAAGCAGTCCTACTGTTCACTCTTCTCTGGCATTTGGTGTGAACCTATTATATATAGTTTCAATATGGTTTGCCCAGCTGATATATCAGTTTAATCCTCAAGTCACATAATTGCTAGTATTAACAGGATTGAAACCCAGTTTGACCAGAGCATTTAGGTGGGGATGTCAAAAAGAGATTAGATATAGAAGATTGAATTCTGGTAGTTTCATAAGAAGGACAGAGACCAAACTCAGACATAGATTAGCATGCCATGATTCCTGTCTTTTGCCATGTGATATCATGTGCCTTCCAGGAATTCCATCAATAAAGTTACCATCTATGGAATCCCAGCACTTGGTAGGTGGAGGTGTGGTGGTATTTTATCTATGTCTCCCAATAAAATTTATCTGAGGATCAGAGGAACAAGGTCAGCTGTTAGCCTTGCAATGTTAGCACACGCCCTTAATCCTATAATCTAGCAGGCAGGGTCTGTCTGGATCTCTGTGAGTTCCAGGTCACACTAGGAACAAAGTCAAGCATGGAGACACACGTCTTTAATCCCAAC
Source organism: Neotoma lepida (assembly GCA_001675575.1). Taxonomy (NCBI): domain Eukaryota; kingdom Metazoa; phylum Chordata; class Mammalia; order Rodentia; family Cricetidae; genus Neotoma; species Neotoma lepida. Next base: position 8,230 of record LZPO01018410.1, on the reverse strand, counting down.
ATCAACCATAGAATTCTGGAAGTTTATACAGACAGGAAGTGATGTAGCTAGGCTGAGAGAGCCAATGGGAGAACAGAACAGAAAGGAATATAGGCATGGAGGTATAGGAAATCAGACACTCTTTTGGAAGTAGCGGCTTTGTTAAGGTGAGGCTGGCAGCTGTTGCTAATTCCTCTGATCTTTGTCAGATTTTCACCCTATTTCTGGCCCTGTGTTTTTATTTAACATGACCATTTAGAAATTCGTTTACATGGAGGCAAGAGAATCAGGAGTTCAAGGTTATCCTCAACTACATAGCAAGTACCAGGCCAAACTTACCATATATG
>LZPO01018409.1:15431-25763 GCA_001675575.1 Neotoma lepida | reverse complement strand
AAAAAGACATGAAGTTAAGAGACGGAGTTGTTGGGAGGACACTACATGGGGGAAAATGGTGTGAATATGAGATTTCATAGTATACATGTATAAAATGCTCAAGATAAAGAAAAATCATGAATTTAAAAGTCTGGTAGTTTTAAAAAAAAGTCGGTATTTTTTTAAAAATGTGAAATAGGTATAGAACATTTCTGCAGAGTGAAGGCAAAGGCTATTTCAACCCTTTCAACATGATTTCCACGGCAGGGATCTTATCTAGAGCCAGAAAGTAATGAAACAGCCTAGACTTATTTGATCCTGACCATAGAACATTGGGAATAGAATAATCCTTTAGATGTTTAATTTATGACAGACATTGGTGAGGAGCTAGGCTACCGTTCAGTTCACTCACACAAGGTAAGTACTAAGTGAAGAGCTTCTTACTTAGCAGAGATGGTAGTGCTAGTATTGTCTCGAAATCCCTTGTGAACCATGCCAATGGAAGGATGTATCAAATTAATATCAGATCACTGTAAGAACAAAGCAAGTATTAAGTCCATTCATGTCCAGTTAATGTGAGAGAAGAGACTATGATGCAAATGGGGGAGCCAGGTATCCCAGAAGAGCACAGAGGGTCTAGCCACCCACAGAGGGAAGAAAAGGAGCCACTGCCAAAGGGAACATCTGTTCTTCAGTGTCCAGTGGCCCTGGAAACAAGAGGTACTTAAAACAGGAAGGAAGCTGGACACAGGGCCTTTTTTGGTCTTTTCCAGAACTGCTTTTGTGACTTCCAAGCAAATCTGGTGGTGGCGGTGGGGTTCATGGAACCAATCAATTTTCCATTGTCCAAAATGGAAGATATTTAGACCTGAGATCATTATGATTTGATTATTNATTTTTTTTTCTGCTTCTGTGTCTTGTGTTAACTGGTCAAGAAGTGTGAAGTGAAAGGAAGTTTGGCTCTCGAAAGTTCTATCAGTTCCTGCAGATCTTCCTTTGAGACAGGCATATCAGATGGGCAAACCTAGAACAATTCAGGTCCCTGACATCTGTGCCAGTTATGCGTGTTAGCCTTCTCTCTGGCAAGGACTGGCAAAAAGAACAGGTACAGGGCCCTGACTTCGGAGGTGTTTGCTAGGGGAGGAATCTGAGTAGGTCACAATCAGGCTGAAAACCCATGCATTTTATTTTAACTGAGGCTCTCTTTGGTAGTTCATCTTCCTATAGATGTGTTTGCAAAGCCTGTCATATAGGAGGCTAACAGTGGGATCAAAGTCTAAAAGCAAAAATAGATTGATTCAGATAATAGGAGTGAAGATAATAGGAGAGACCCAATTCTTCCTCTGCACATGAGCCTCTTCCAGCCAGGCAGAAGCATCAGTGGGTGGTGACTGCCCTGAAAACCACCCCATCACTGTCCATGTAATTCAAACTCAGATCCAANACCAGTTCTCAACATCTCCTTTCAACCAAAAGATTACTTCAGATTCCTTCTGTCGTAAAAAATTGTGGGATGGCTGGAAATACTCCTATAATATCTNGTTTTGCTTCTATGGCTGAGATAATTTTGTCACTCAGTAGTGAGTGACAAAGTAATATAATAGTTTGTAGCTACACTGAGGTCCAGAACACACTTATTTATTCCTCCAGAGTGGAGGAATTCTGTCTCATGTACTTGGCATGCTGAGGATACCAAAAGTTCATGCTGGGTTGGCAGGTTAACATTGAGACATTCCTATGTTCTTTCTAATATCCGTGATTAATCTTACATTGCTTAGATTTTGAGAATAGTTAAGAACTAAAGTCACTTTTTGAATATTTATGTATAACAGCAAACCCCCTCAGCAATTTGACTTGACAATTATCAATCATAATGCTGAAAATGCTCTGGGTTTTATGTAATGAATAACAGCATTTTGAAAGTGTTTATGGTTTTAAACTGTTTCTAAATCAAAGTGCCCAAAACAGAAAGTTTTGAATCATTGACCATATTGGATAAATACCCCAACAACTCAGAGAAAATCTCTTAACATTTGAAAATTACTCCCGGTTTCTAATGAGAAAGTGATATTCTCTTGCCTTCATTTGTTGCTTTCTCTGACTTCTAATTTCTGTTTTAAGCAACAAAGGAATAACCTCAGAGTAAAAATCCATGGAAAACAGATCTTTAATCATGAACACCCTGGTGACTTAAAGAAAGTCCTGTCTTCTGGGGTTCTAATGCTGCTTCATGGGACCCACAGCTTGAAGTTCACCCTCCTGCTTTCTGACCGCAGAAGCCTGCTGGCTAACGTTAGAATGTTCTGGAATTCCCCATTCCAACTAGCACTCCACAGGAACAGAGGTACTCTTGTTAGACACAAGATGGCAGTAGCACACTGTTCACATTTTCCATTTCCTTAGAGGGACCATAGGTGCATCAATCAATTATTTTGTGGTAAGTTAAATTCTTTCTGGAAAACAAGGGAACAGGGCCTTTAAGAACCCGACCAACGTCATAATCACTTTCTCTCTACCACCCCAATTGAATATTTATACATTTCTGATATAGTTCTCCCATGATCTTCAAGATGAAGTACTTAGGAGGAACAGAATGATACAAAAAGTTCAGCAATCTCCATGTCAAAGGAGGAAAAACATAAAGGCATTGCAGGCAAGCGCTGCGAAGATGTAATGCATCTGCAGCCTTGGAACGTGTTGTGTTTCCAGAACTAAAGCAGGTTCGTGGTGTTAGTTACTGGTGTTCAAATAGGCTCATAAGGATTCTGTTATTAATGTGTTATTTTGTTTTAGGGAACTTTGGAGCTTTGTTTTCCCTAGTTTTCTGAGTTCAACACACACACACACACACACACACACACACACACACACACACACACAGGTTTTCTCAACTTATCAAAGCAAGAAGGATTTAAAAATAGAAGCTTACCCTTTCTCGTTGTTTTTATTTTATTAAAATGTGGCAAACTACAATATCTATACTTTCTTGCATCAATTAGCCATTCAGTTAAAAATATTTAAGGAAACTTAAAAAAAAACCAACAACAACAGAATCACATAAGGTTTCAATTCAAGTTTTTTTATTTGTCTTTAAAAACCTTAGTAAAAATCCTGAGGAATGAATCCTTACTCTGGCATAGGAACATATTAAGTTACAAGTATCTGTGATTGATTCATGAAAACTTGGAAATAATGATATAGGGGAGGAGCCTAGGATGATTCTAGAATTCTGATTCAGAATTACAACCTTGCTGTTGGCAGGAACTTTTTGGTGTTTTCCCAGAAGCAAATAGCTTCCCTGATGCTGCAGAATGCAAGGTAGCAGAACAACTTTTCAAAATCTCTTGATTTTTAATTTGCTCAAAATTTAGAAAAGTTGCTAAAAAGTAGCTAGCATGTACTAACAGCAGATGTAGAAGTGTTACATGCCCCAACATTTCATGGCAATATCATAGAGTAGGATGCAAAGGAAAAGCCTACTGTGGCAGGTTTTGGCTTAAATTTAAAAAATTAAAAGTTTTAATGACCATTTTTATCTTTGTTATATCTTTTTACAGAGAATCTGCTTTTTAAAGTGCAAGTTTTGAAACTGTTTTAACATTCAAATTTCTAACAGACATCATTCAGAGTATCACTTCAGTTGAGATTTTGTGTGCAGGCTAATCTATGTTAACATTAGGTTTCCTGAAATAAATTAAATCTTTAAAATAAAACAAATGTAATACCTATGGTTAGGGAAAATTATCAATGTGAAGGCTGTATACTCCCAGTTGTCAGTGTTTAAGAATTTGTGACCGGAGGTCAGTGTTGATTATTCCTGTAGGCATGACACAAGAATGTTTACCTGAATTTATNTGAAAGTGTTAGGGTAGTAAAAGTTTTTATGAAGCCCTGCCACCTATGAAATATTTACTTGTTTGAAATTGTAAAAACTTGTGAGAAAAAGTACCTTGAGGTTAGTGGAACTTGTTAAAATATAACTCTTGCTGTAGAATAGGTGTAAACATCTCCTGTTCTATTTCCATTGTGAATGCTTATAAAAAGACAAATATCCAATAGCATAACAATAGATGTAGATGCTATTTACAGCATTGTATTTCTGACAACTCAGTATCTAACAAAAACTCCAGTATCAGGCATGAAACACCTCCTTTCAGGTTATTGGTCAAGGTAGTTCAGGTAACTCTCAAAATAATGTAGGCTATTGCTGTTTCCCTTGACTTTCTCCCAGAGGTTGAAGGTAAATTCCAGTCACCGAAGATACTCTTAGGCTGTAGGACTCAGATGATTCTAGCTGAATCTAACTTGAAGTCCTCCTTCCTGTGGATTAGCTTCCTTAGTACAATAAAGTACTATGAAAGTTGTCAAAGGGGAAGTAATTAATAGTCCTATCTAATTGTGACATCTATGAACCACAATGCTGACCACCAAAGTTATCCCTTAAGATGCAATACTGGCACTCGTATCTTGATGGTAACCAATTTCTGTATAATTGGATTTAGAGTATACTCAGTGAGAGGGAAATCATGCCTAGTACTGGAAATCTAGCCAACTACCCAGGACTAGTGAGGTCATGGATCTTGGAAGAGAGCCTACTGCTACCACTTTACTAGCCAGGCATGATTCCTAACTGTATTCTAAAACTTATCCTTCTGCCCACTGATAAGTGTAGCTCTCATCCTACATCAAAGAAGTTTTGCAACAGACAGACATCATTATAGAAAAGTATACTTGGTCATAACGCAGAGATCATTGGGAACACAACCCCCAACAGACACAACACAGCTCCTGAAGCTAAAGTTTGAGGGACATCACAGAAGAGGGGGCAGAAAGATGGTAAGAGCCAGAGAACCAGACTATCTGCTTTGAGACCATGACTTCTAGAACTGACAGAAAAGTTACAGCCATGATACTTGAACAATATTTCTATTTTAACAAGACCCAAACAATGATAGTCCCAATAAACATGTTAATGAAGAAGTGGGAAATATCAGGGGGTTCCACTACTAGACAAAGAACTATAGACAACTATAGGCAAGAGAAGGAGAATTAGCCTCTCCTGGGATGATGCCCTAACTGGTTATCCAATACAAAGTGGTCAGCCTGAAATCTTCTACACTAAACAAACTCCATGGGTTGTATTTTTGTGTATACACACACACACACACATTATCATATGTTACATGCATATCATATACATTCATATAATATATAAAATGTATATGTAATATATTTTTATATATATTAGGGATTGGAGGGATGAAAGGAAATGGAGGAAGTCATGTTAATTATATTTTAATTAAAACTTTTTAAATGAAAACAAAACAACAAAAACAAAAAAGGACACTCATAATTTCTTAATTCTGAAAATACTGGGAATTGACATCCCTCAGGCCAGCAAAGTCTCCTGGAAGGACAAGGGGCCAAAGGGTTGGGTTCAGATTCCGTTTCAGTCACGGTTATCGGCAGACATGTAGATATAGTTCATATAATTCCTGGGAACATCCAGCTCATTAAGTTTCCCTTCTTTGGGTAGTGGTTATTCCTTCGGCTTCCAAAGGTCAGAGGAATCAGCATGACAGCTCCCAGTCTCTTCACCTTCACATCAAGTTACAGACAGTGTGGTTAACAGAAAGCAGATGTGTTTTACTCTACTCTGGAAAATGGTCACATTAGCAGGAGAGGACTTCTGTTAATTATCCTCTGCTTCTAAATTTGAATATTAAAACTGATATTCTAATGCACTGCAAAGCAAAATTCACTGTTTGATTATAAAACGGATTCACTAAAAGACCAGAGGCTTATTAATACAAAAGGCATTTAAGAAAATATAGTCAATAAATACTTTTCATTTTCTTTATGCAAGCTTCAAAACACTAGCAAAATGAGCTCTTCACAATACATATTTTTATTTATTTGTTTGTGGTGTATGTTGTATGTGTGTGGTATATGTGTTTAGTACATGCACATGGGTAGGTGAGTGTGTGAGGACACATGTGTCTGGATACATGTGCATATGGATACCAGAGGACACCAATCATCTTCTTTATTTACTCTGTGGCTTATTTCCTTGGCAAAGGGTCTCTCACTGAATCTGAACTTTACTATTGCAGCTAGCCAGACTGACCAGTGAGCTTTCAAAATCTGTCTGTCTCTACCCAATGCTGATGGAGCAGGCACACACAGCTATACCTAGAGTCTTACATGGGTGCAACTGATTGAAACTCAGGCTCTCATGCTCATAGAATAAGTGTTTGTAATCTCTCCAGCCTCTAAAAATATATATTTTATTACATACCTCCTTAATGGTATCTTAAAGTTCCCAAAGTAACTGTGTTCCTATCCCAAAGTTAATATGGGCTAGGGGAGACGATACCACCTCCTGGGGGTCCTACCTGAGAGTTTCAGATGTTTCTGTAAGTTCTTACTGCTTGGAGAGAAGGGCCTCTCCATTTGACGTCAACCTTCATTCATAAAACCTCCATGTCCTCATGATAAGATCATTTCCATTCTCAGTTCTTAGCCCCTCACACTTTTACAGAACTAATGGGATTGTTAGAAACTGTTGGTAATCAGATAAAGTAAAATTAACATACTTTAATAGATTTAGCTTCATCAATGCATAATTTATATCAGTAAAGATGTTTAGAATACCAGAAAGGTAGATTTAAATTGGCCACTGTATGACATATTACAGAGAAGCATTAAGTGGTGCTTTCTTTCTTCCTTCCTTCCTTCCTTCCCTCCTTTGTTTTCTTTATAAGAAAAGACACTTTCTGCTCATGTAAACCAGTTTCTTGTCTTGCCATTTTGAGTAGCAGATTTGGAGGAGGAAGCATGTTAGAGTTTATTGAGATCATATCACATGTCGTGCAATGTTCTATTTATTTATTTCCTTCTTTATTGTGTCTTCATAAGAGCTTTAAATAAGGTTGAAGTGCCAAAAAGAAGTGTCCTTAATGTCACAAAATTCAGCTAAAGCCTGTTGACATTTTTTCCTTCTCTTCTCAGGGAAAGTTACTATTTAAAATCCACTAGAAGTAATTTTTCATTAATGTTGATGGTATAGAAACCATGGCCTAAAATAACATGTCTTACTCAGAGGAAAATCTCCTTGATAGAATGTCCAACAAGTGGATGATGGGAAAAAACTTATGCAGCAGGGAGACAGATGGAGCAGAATGGAGTCAGCTTTGCTGTTAATGCTTTAGGTGTAAAGGAGGCATGGCTTGACTTCACACTAAATTTGAACAAATTCTCCACTGTCACAGAGACCAACAATTATGATATGATTTTATTTATTTCAGTAGCATGGTCAAATTTTATAGGAATAAATGGCTTTATTTCTCTTTTCTTTTTCAGATTATAATTTAGTTTCTTCTTTCCTTTTCTTCTCTCAACCCTCCAATATACCCCTCCTCACTGTCTTTCAAATTCATGTTTTTTTTCATTAATTGTTGTTACACACACACACACACACACACACACACACACACCTTGTAATACATAACCTGCTCAGTCTCTATATTATTACATGTATGCATGTTCTCAGGGAAAACCATTTAGCATTGGATAACCAATTGGTATGCGCTTCCCCAGGGAAGACTCTTTCTCCCCTCTTAGCTTTCCTTAGTTGTCTGTAGCTTGTTGTGTGGGGTTGAGGCCTCTTGCTCTTTTCCTCATTTTCTTTAGCATGCCTATTGTATTCCTCGTTCAGTTCATATTCAGGTGGTCATGTTGATGAGACTTTATAAATGTAACTTCTGAAATTACAAGGTCACACGGTCTCACAGAAAACTCTGACACTCTGGCTTTTACAATCAGTCCTTCCATCTCCTTCCTTAACATTCCCAGAGTTTTAGGTGCAGGAGATGTTCTGTAAATACATCCATGGGGACCGGGCTCCACAAATCTGCATTTTGATAGGTTGTGGTTTTCTGTTATGGTCTCTCTGTTGCAAAGGGAAGTTTCCCTAATGAGGAGGGAAGACTGCACTCATCTGTGGCTGTTTCTTTTCTTTATGATAACATCTCTAATCAGTTTTTTAGACTTAGAAGAACGTCTCTCCCATTCCAATTGGGCCATCCTTGGCTTCTCAGCTTCATGTTGAGTCTGTGAGTAAAAGGCAGCCCGTTGTTGCATAAAACACCCCCAAAGATGTGACAGAGCACAGATGAGGCAGAATGTGTTTATAGGTGCTGTGATTTGATTTTATATTACACAAACTCGCAAGCAAGGGCTAGACATGGATGAATACCCTATCTGTCAACACAGAGCCCTGATCCAGAGACTGATGGAGGCAGATGAGGAAATCCACAGCCGGGCACCAGGCCGAGCTCCAGGAGTCCAGTTGATAGAAGAGAGAGGGACTTCTGTGAGCAAGGGACAACAGGATCATGATGGGAAGGTATACAGAGATGGCCAGCCAAACTAGTGGAGATGCATGAACTGTCAACCAATAGCTGAGGAGCCTCCAGGAGCCCTCTCTCAGAGACATATGGAAACAGATGCAGAGATCCACAACCAGGCACCAACCCGAGCCCCAGGAGTCCAGTTGTTGTGAGAGAGGAAAAATTGTATGAGCAAGGGACATGGAGAACATGACTGGAAAATGTACTGAGATGGCCAGCCAAACTAGTGGAAATGCATGAACTGTGGACCAATAGTGGTGGCTGTCTCTTATACACATCTAGATGTGTATAAGAGACAGGTGCTGGCATAACTGGATGTCAACATGTAGAAGATTGCAAATAGATCCATATCTAGATGTGTATACCCTATCTGTCAACACAGAGCCCTGATCCAGAGACTGATGGAGGCAGATGAGGAAATCCACAGCCGGGCACCAGGCCGAGCTCCAGGAGTCCAGTTGATAGAAGAGAGAGGGCCTTCTATGAGCAAGAGACAAGATCATGATGGCAAGGCTGTCTCTTATACACATCTAGATGTGTATAAGAGACAGAGACTGGGGGGCAGGAGGAGGGAGAAGGGAGGAGGGAGGAGAGGGGGTTCTATGGTTGGTATGTAAAATAACAAAATCTTTTAATAAAAAAAATTAAAAAAATGTAACATGCAAGTTAGTATATAAAAAAAGAATTCAATCCAGCTTCAGGCTGTCACATTTCTGTTTACAGCTTGACATATTCCTGAATTATATTTGCCAGATTTTATAACATTAGAAGAGAAAAACAGTTATGAGCAATTTGTGTTGAACACATTTAAATCATTTAGATATAACTTACCCCTTTGCATACTGTCAGAGTTTTCTCCAAAGGAAGCACATGTTTCAAAATAAAAGGGAAGTTCATTTTAAATTCTGAATAAAAATGAAAACATTTGAAGCAAATGTCCCAAGGCCTGAACTCAAATATACTAATTAGTTCTTTATCAGTTCAGTATGTTTTGCCAAAGCAATATTCTGCTTGACTTTAATCTTGTTTTTCAGTGAAGATCAGTTTTTGGATGTCTTTCATGCAGAAGTGGAAAGCAAAACAGGAAAAACAAAATAGAGCTAAGAATTATTTGTATATGATATGACAATGCTTGGGCTATGGTTGCATCTCAAAGTAGGTGCCATTCGCAGTTTTTTACACAGTTATAGATGGAGATAATGTATAGGTTCCTTTCTGTTTGGATTTTCATAAAAACCATTTTCATAATGCCATCATGGCAACTAGACTCCACACATTCTTTCTATTCTACCCTACTGCTGTGAGCCACAGAAATACGAAGTAGGAACTCAGCTGGCATTGACAAGGCTGACCTATCAGAGTCAAGGGCTCTGGTGGGGTTGAAGCCAAAATACAAGCCTACCTCACACCACAGTCAGAATACTGGTGAGCATCTCTGGTTACAGACAAAGGTGTATACATCTATGGATACAGACAAGTCTAGTCCAGAAAAATTATAGGAAAGGTGTAGAGGAAGAGAAAGCAAAGGGATTGTGCCATCTTTGGGGAAAATATGAAAAGAAATTAGAGGTATGTGATTTTGATATAGGTAGTGGATCTCAAAGGTTCAGATTTAAATATATATCAACTTCTGGAGAGGATTTCTTCCTGGCTTACAGATGGTCTCCTTATTGCTTTCTCCTCATATGACTTTTCCCTAGTGGAAAACAAAGGCTTTGCTCCCTATTCCCTGGTGTCTCTTTTAGAAGGACACCAGTCATACTCCATAAGGACCTCACTCTTTTTCCTGGCTATAATTCATTTTTCTTTTTTTCTTTTTTTATTTATTATTATTTTTTTTAATTAAAAAGATCTTCCAGCCAGGCGGTGGTGGCGCACGCCTTTAATCCCAGCACTTGGGAGGCAGAGGCAGGCAGATCTCTGTGAATTCGGGGCCAGCCTG
>LZPO01018409.1:0-14246 GCA_001675575.1 Neotoma lepida | reverse complement strand
AATTTGCAGGCAAATGGATGGAACTAGAAAATATCATCCTGAGTGAGGTAACCCAGACCTAGAAGGTCAAACATGGTATGTACTCACTCATAGGTGGATACTAGATGTGAAGCAAGGGATAACCAGACTACAACCTACAGCTCCAGGGAGGAACCTAGGAGGGAAGCATGGATCACCCGTCGAGAGAGAAATGGATGAGAACTACATGGGCTGACTAGGAGTGAGGGGGAGGAAANGGCAGGCAAGGGATGGAGGTTGAGAGTGTAATTCATTTTTCTTTAAAGACTCATTTAGAACACAATCACATTAGGTTCAGGGCTTCCACATGAATGTGGGTGAAATGTGTTATGATTTGTTTCATGAGGTTCTCTGAGTCACCTTCAATGAAATCTAAAAACCCAAGAATCATAGGAAATCAATGCTAAATTGTTTTTTATTGTTTAGACTTTAATAGACTGAACGACTTAAGAAAGTTATGAAATGTTGGCCTGAGATAATAACTATGAAAATCTGAAAGGAACCAGTTTAGCTGGATTAAAAAAACATGGGTCTCAATTAGAAAGACCTCCAGGCACAAACAGTTCTGGTATAGACTGCTGTCTATACAAGAGTATAGAAGAGCAAGTGTCTAAGATACAAATTTTCAGTTTATAATTAATTTTGGCAGTTTGGTAGACTTCAGTCTGTATCTCTCAGCAAAACATCAGCATGTATTTTTAAATTTTATTTAAAAAATTATGTACTTTGTGGTTATGTGAGTTTATGAGTATCATATCATGTGTGTTCAATGCCTGCAGAAGCCAGAAGAGTAAGTCAGATTTCCTGGAATGGAGTTTCAGGTGAACTGCCTGATGTGGGTGCTGGGAACCAAACTTGACTTCTCTGCAAGAGCAGTAAGTGTTCTTAACTGCTGAGTCTTCTATCCATTCCAGCATCATCCTGTATCTGACTGTGCTCTTTTTTAATAAAAAGATTATAGCACATGCAGATCATCAAATGGTATTCTTTTTTTTTGCAAGTTTTTTTTGGGGTGGGGGGCAAAATATGTTTAATTTCCAGAGCTTCAATTCCCCTTGCTTTCTGTTTTGTTTTAATTTAGTCTCCTAGTCATTATACTGGCTAATTTGAAGAGCTGGACAACAGTATCCAACAGGGTACATTATTGTCAATGTATTTTACACCAGTGTTGAGTGATACTGATTTTCGCCTTTCTTGTAGTCATTGAGGCAACTCTTTTGATATGTACAGGAAAAGTTCAATTCTATTCTCATTTTCTACATTGCTGCAAATTCTAGAAAACCAAATCCACTATAAATTCCTTTACATTTACATATTCTACCATGCTTTCTTAGTACTGTCTAGAGTTTATAAATGGTTTCAANTCATCTTCTTAAGGAAATTTCACATTTCATTTTTTTTCAAGTTTCTGATGTTATCTGTCATTTTGCTCATTCTGTTTGTTGCCTAAAATAGATTCCATTTTGCCTCTGGGACATTATTGTTTCCTAAGTCTAATTTAGAGAAGGTATTTAACATGTGCACTATCACTGCTCATGTGGAAGTTTGTTTTAATTGGATTTTCTAATTAATCCCTTTGTTCATTTATATTTTTACAGATCCTGGCTTTTTTCTTCTTTCATGGCCATGCTCTCTACTCTGTAGTGTCCTCTTGCCTGCAATCTTTCTGTTGAAACTGCATGTCAGTTTGGTTTAGATGATCTTCTTTCTGGCCTCCACAGCTCTCATCCTTGGGTAATGATTCAAAACTTCCTTAAGTGGTTAGATTCATTATTTTCTTGATATATCATTGTCTTTTTTATATTTCTCCTTACTTTATTGTAACATATCAGTTCACATTCAATTAGAGAAATGGAGCCTCCAAAGATTAGAAAACATTGTTGGAGTGAAGCCATAGATGGTCATGGGAACTGTTGAGGAAGTCTACAGAATGCTGTTGCCACTGAGCTTGCTATTAAGACTGAAGTTGCCATATGTTTTACAAGCAGGAAAAGAAAATTTAGACATAAAGCATAAAAGAAAAATCAAAATGAAATCAGCAAGGGCAAGGGAGACTCTACGAACAAGAGCTGGAGCTGCAGTTTGTGCCTCATTTCCAGTTTTATGGCATGCATGCCTTGTTGTAAACGAATAGTTACTCTCACATGGAGCATGGGCACCGGGCACCGGAGGCTGAAGCACAGGAACTGGCAAAGAACTGAAAGAGCTGTGGGCCTGGCTGCTTCTCCATCCCCAGGAGGGGCCCTCACAGACCAGTAACTCCGTATACAAGATGCAGAAGTGTCTGGCACTCCAGGACAGCTTTCATATTCACAACCCCCATATCACTCACATCATTCTTAGCTTGCATCTCTACTGGGCCGCTGTTTCTTAGAAACATACGAAAACAGACACTACATGAACCTTCTACATTCTATCCTTTGTCAGGATTTTACGAACACACAAAGCCTTTTAATTTCCAAATAAAGACCATCAGATTGTCTTTCAGCTCAATGAATGAGCACATAAAATTCACCAGAGATGGTTACAGTCACTAGAAGTTTTGCTGTATAAAGTTTTATTTCTTTGGTGTGAATTTTCCTTTTTAAAAAATATTTATTTATTTATTTATTTATTTATTTATTTATTTATCTATTTATTTATTTATTTTTGTCTTTGGAGTTTTTTTGAGAACTACTTCAAGGCCTTTTTTTTTCATTTTTTCTTTTTTATTAGATTTTTCTTTTTATCATTGCCCAGAAATGTTTCCTCACTCCGGTAATAAATGTGTTCCATTATGGTAGTTTTCCTCTTACAGTGCGATGGCTTTGTTTTCACACGTGTGTCTGCAATCCGTCAGGCATCGGCTTTTGTGTTTGGTATTAAGTGGGGTCCTGCTTCCCTTTGTCCCATCTGGTGACGGACCTCCAGCACACGCACAGAGTTCTCTCCTCACGGCTGCAGTGTCTCCAGGTAACAAGTGATGGTATACCCGGGACCTCAAGCTATCCCTTTATCTCCCTTTGGGTTCATTCCATCTATGAGAGTTGGAACCATTATTCCAAATTTGTCATGTCCTCTCTGTTAGAGTTGGACTTCAACAAACCATGGACACTTCCTGAGTTTTTGATTCAGAAACTTGGGGCAAGTCCTAAGGATTTAGTTTTCTACTGAGCTTCACGGAAATGCTGTCCCTTCATGTCCCCNNACTAAGGTTAATTGTGGTTCATCTTACTTTTACTGGGTTTGGCATGTAAACATACAAATATGTTGAACTACTTGTATCAGATCTAGAAATGCTACTTGAGTCACAAATTACATACTTCAAGGTTTTTTAAAAATCACTCTTATTTTAATTTACTACCAAGGAAAATGGGACTCAGAAAGTATGTCTTATGCCACTGGCTGTGGTTCAAACTTAAGTTCATATCTTTTTATGGTGACGTATTGTGACATGCTACCTTTTCAAAATTTAGTGTCTAGTAATAGACTAAAGTTGAACAATATACTAATATAAATACCAAATGGGTTCCCTTTCCTTATAGCTGTGGTTTTGAAAACCACCCAATATCACTCAAGGGACTAACTAAATGAAAAGTTCTGTGCTTTAGTTCAGTCTTACGATTAGAGTCATATAAAATTATCAACAAAAGTAATTATTGAAAGACTTTCTAGGCATTTTCCATGACCCGTTTTAACATTAGAATCCGTTTTGACTTTTAGCCTTCTTTTGTGGAAGAATTTGGCTTTGTTTTTTTGGTCTCGGGGTCACTAAAATTAGCTTCATGTCTGTGTGCTTCAGAGCCCCTCTTTCCCATGTCTATATTGGAAAACTAAGTGTGGCAACTCATTTTGTTTACTAAAGGAATTTGTTCATCATTTTGAAGTAGTAGTGACATTTATTGAACAGATCCTTGAAAGCTGTGGCCATGTGCTTTGGGTCTGCCAAACTCTTACTTAAAGCAAGTTTGCAATAGGAAAGGAAATACTTAAAAATGCCAGTGCAGTTATTTTTAATTAGTGGACATTTGGACAGGAAGGAAAAGTTTCACATTTCTTTGGATGTGAAGTTAAATGTTAACAAGTTATTATTCTTATTAAGAAGCGAGATNTCCCCCCTCTCTACTTCATAGTTCAGTAGAGAGATGCCTCAGCTTTGACAGTTATGTGGCAGCTAATCACTATGAAATTTATTCTTCATTGTAATGGGTCTATTTTTACCTGAGCAAGTACATTTAATGTATTTTTTTTCTATGTCACTGAAGACATATGCTCCTCCTGAAATAAAGCACGGAGCATCGTGCATTAGGAACAGATTGTTTAACGTTTCAGGCAGATTTAAAAATAGAGTGATAATGTCACACTCCCTTAAGTTCTATTTAGCATCTGTACAAGATACTTTGGTTTCATGTATTTCCATATTCAAAATATTACAGGAATGGTTTTTATGTTTCTTTTTCTTGGTTGAAAAATCCAGAAGCATTGTGAACAGCTCATGAAGCAGATGAAATCAACACAGAACAAATAGGTCACTACTGAATGTCTTTGAGTAATAGGCCAGTGTTGACGAGTGACACATGGAATTTGAATGCTCCTGATAGAATTCAGGAAGGAGTACAGAATCTGGAGGTAAAGAAAGAGCAAGGCAACTTTTTCATTTGGAATCACAGTAGCTTAGGCTGATTTTAAAAATTTTTATTTCTATTGTGTGATCACATTATGTCAGGAAAACCATCCCATCCTTTTTATACTTGCATAGATCATTTCTTTGTCTTCAGGTCCTTATTTTAAATCATATATGTGATGCTGTATGAGTTCAGTCATTTTCTTTCTCCAAGAATGATTTTTTTTTAAAAAAAAATCAGTAGTTTTCAAAGAAATATTTCTGACAGACAGATACAGTAGACATATTTCTACGAAATACAATTGAAAACCTGGGCACTATTTACAAAATAAACACAAGAAGGCTGCAAGGTGTAGAGGAGAAGCCAGAATAGCTAGGATTTAGACTTAAAAATTACACATGGCGGGGAGTTCTCTTTGTCTTCTGTGTTGCATGTATATGAGACTTGGAAATAAAGGGGATTAGAATTCTCAGAAATCATCAAAAAATCATAGTATCTGTATTTAAAAGAAAACTTTTGTATAACATCTGCTATTCTCTGGTCAAATACCAGAGGTAATGGTGGTGCTTACCCCCTGCCCTAGTCAGCAAAGGCTAAGGAAGAAGGTTTGTCTTCCATTCTTGCCTTACTAGTAAGTAAAGATGTCCTCCAAACTTTTACGAGAGGGACGCCAGAGAAAGCTAAGCAGAAGCTGTAATTTTCATTCCTGTTAAGGCTAATCAGCTGCCCTGGCATCTTTACCAGCAGCAAGGATTACCACTAAGGGAATTTGAGCTTTCATACCCACCCAGCAATAAAGAGAACTACCCTACTTTCTTTCTAATGGTGCCAGGAAAGCCACAGTGGTGTTAGGGATTACCACCTCAAAAGCTTGAGCTTTCACACTCATCCAACAATAAAGATAACACCACTATTTTCTTTACAATGTTGCCAGGGAAAGCTCAGAGAATTGGGACTTTCATTATGGTTCACACTCTCTGTAGTATTATAAAGGACATACCAGAAGAGATAATAAAACGCACCTATTCTTTCTCACAGGATAATATATGCTAATGATCAGTGGTTAAATAGAATGCCCCCATCCCATATTCAATAATAAAAAGGATCCTTTCTGTCCTTTGAGTGTTAATGGATCTTAAGTTGGAGATCTGAAATTTTACCTTTACCTTCACCACACCCTCCTTCAAAGTACCATAGTTTTGATCCCTGCAAAAGAAGCCCAATAAAACATGTCAGAAATACAAAGATTTTAAATACTGCCACTCATTATAACAACAACTATAAATATTTCTAACAGAATGCAAAAATACAATAAGTAAGTAGACGCCAAGACTAAGAAAAGAGAGACAATAGGACTCAAGAACCCTAAATTCATGCAGTCATCTTCTCAAAGGAGTAAAGTGCATGATGACTTGCTTCACTTTTTTTTTGTTTTGTTTTGTTATTTGTTTTTCGAGACAGAGTTTCTCTGTGAAACAATCCTAGGTATCCCGGAACTCACTCTGTAGACCAGGCTGGCCTCAAACTCATAGAGATCTGCCTGTCTCTGCCTCCCAAATGCTGGAATCAAAGGTGGCTTTTTTTTTGATTATTTTCATTTTATGTGCATTGGTGATTTGCCAAGGGTGTCAGGTCCCCTGGAACTGTAATTACAGACAGTTGTGAGCTGCCATGTGGGCACTGGGAATTGAACCTGGGTCCTCTGGAAGAGCAGTCAGTGCTCTTAACCACTGAGCTGTCTCTCCAGCCTGACTTGCTTCACTTTTTAATTCAACCAAATATTTAAAGGGAAATTCAAACCAGTCTTCTTCAAATTCTTTCAAAAAACATGGAGAAAACACTTCTAAACTCATTTTATATGACTAGCATTATAGTCATACCAACTCTGACACCACGGCAAAGAAAATTACCAGTTAGTTGCTTTTCCCATGAATTTTAATTTAAGATCCTCAGCAAAATATTAGCAGAAGAAAACAAACAAACAATAGCAACAACAACAACAACAAAAAACACACAACAAAAATAAAAGCAAAAAAACTACCAGACCACTAGAGGGATCACACACTGTGACTACGACTAAGGGGGAGTTATTCCTGGGATACAAGTACATTTCAACTTGTGAAAATGGGATAATGTAATATGCTGCATTAACAAGATAAAAGTTTAAAAATCTGATTATATCAATCAATTCAATAAAAGCACCTGACAATACTTAATTCCCTTTCATGATAAAACAATTTTTTAACAAAATAGGAATTGGAAGAAGTTACCCAACATAATAGAGCCCTAATATTAAAAGCCTAAACTTATTGTTGTATTCACCAGCATAACCCAAATCTTTCTTCTAAGACTAGGAGCAAGGAAAGGATCCCAATGCCATCAGTTCTTTGCAATGGGAGATAAGAATAACAACAAAAAAGGATATACATTTTGAGTTATATACCAGAATAGGGACTAACCAATAAAGTATGTAAATAACTAAAGACTAGTAATAAAAAACAAGCAAAAACAATAAACCTAAAAACTCATTACAATGGTCTCAGAAAAATAAATTGCCAATGATGACATACCAATGGCTAATAAATCTATCAAAACCATGTTTGGCATCAACAGTTTTCAGAGGAATAGGAATGAAAATCATGATGAAATATCATCCTTTTCAGGATGGCTAGTGAAAAAATAATGACAAATCATTTTGGCATGAATAGGCAGAAGCGGGAGCATTTCTGCCCTATTGATGGGAGTACAGAATCTTTTAGCAACTATACAAAGCAATACCTCAGTTATTCAAAACTTAAAATTATCATTACTGCATGACATAGCAACCCCACTCTTTAATGTTTCTCCAAAGAATTAAAATCAAATCAAGATTTTAAGAAGGTTCTAGTAACATTATGTTTCTGTATCAATATTCACAATAGCCAAAATGTGGAAACAACATATATGTGCATCAACAAGTGAATAGGCAGAAGAAATATGGAATATTTATACCACCTGGGAAGTATAGCATACCACTATGAGGAAGAGATTCTACTATATATGACAAAATGGATGAATCTTGATATTATGCTCACTATAGCTGTTTTATTATTTAATTTTTCATGTAATTATATATTGTATATTAAGCATATTCTCTCATACCCTTCTATCCTACATGGATTTTCTTTGATTCCTTACATTGTTTTACTTCTATTTCCATGTAATATATGCGTCTTTATAATATGTACAACTATAACCAAGGGAAAACATTATAATGACTTTCTAAGACTCTGTAAGCTCATTTAATAAGATTATATCCAATTGCATATATTTTCTTGCAAATAACATCACTATTTTGTGACTGAAAAAATTCCACTGTGTATATATATTCCATTTTTTTTGTATATTCAACTGTTACCAGGCACCTGTACTTATTTCACAAGTCAGCTATTGTGAATAGTGCTGTTGGAAACATTTTGTCCATAGCTTTACCTGTAACACGAATGTTAAAAGATCTTTTAATAAAACACCTAGTACTAGATATTGGGGTAAATGCTGAAAAATCAGAGAGACAAAGGAACAAGCCACAGACACCTCTTACCTCTAGGACTCCTTAACATTTACCAGCATTTTAACTTTGTTTTCTTCATGGTTGCTATTCTGACTAAGGTATGATGGAATCTTAATGTACTTTTGGCTTTCATTTCTCTGGAGGCTAGTGAAACTGGACATTTTTTTTATAAGCTTACTGGATATTTGTATTTCATCTTTTAATGGCTTTTCATTTTATTAGCTCATTTACTGATTGCCTTGTTTGATTTCTTATTGTTTAGTTTTATTTTCTACTTCTACATATGAACTCCCAGTCTTTTTATTGCTAAGATAAATGTGTCACTGTACTTATGTAGTAATATTTCATATTTTAATTTTCATTCTTGTCTCTCAAATTTCTTAATTCGTCATTTCATTGTTGTTTATTTCGCTGAAACATTGTACTTAAACATTCTTTCATTTTTAATGAGCTTTCCTTAGTGTGTGTGTGTGTGTGTGTGTGTGTGTGTGTGTGTGTGTGTGTAGAACATAGGCTTAAACATGCTAAGCAAGTATTCTACCACTGAGCTATACCCCTCACTTCTTTTATTTGTCTATTTATAACTTTTGAGACAAGGTGTCACTAAGTTCTTCAGACTTGCCTTGGGTTCCTCTTTAATCCAAGCAGGCTTGGATTTGAGATTTTATTGCCTCAGTCCTCTGAGTAGCTGGAGGTCACAGGTTTCCACTGCCAGGCTCATTTCACATCTTTTGAATANATAAGTGAATCTAATAAACCCAGCATCTGGGTTTCCTCAACCACATGTCCTGTAGGTTTTTCTTTAAATCTCTTGTAGATAGGAACTATAGTGCCATTTCTTTGAATAAATTATAACTTTTTGAAATCTGAATATTTTATATCATATTATGAATATTGTATTTATCAAGTTCTGCTTCCATAAAGTTTCATTTTTGCTGTTTCTGTCCCTGAACTGTTTTTCTAAAGTCTGCATTCTTTGTTGTGTGCACACACATGCTTCACTAGTCAATGGAACTTGGTCATTGATTATTGATTGATTTTTAAAAACATCCTTGAGCTGATTTATCTCTCCAACATCTCTGAGGAATTCTTCTCACATGTTGGGCATTTCTGTGTCCTGTACTCTGGCATTTTAAGACTTCTAAGCCAGCCATTGTTTTCTATGTGGGAAAAGTCTGATGCTCTGTGAGCTAGAACAATGACAAGAAATAGTGACACAGCAGTGGGATGAGGGTAACCAACCACTTTCTGATTAGAGTTGGGGTCTGATCTACAAGTTGAAACCCATACTTGGAACCATTATTGGTCTGAGAACCTGTAGCTAGAGAGGTTTTAAGTCCTAGGGGAGCAATGACTACTGTTACTCCCCTAAGTGGACATAATATTAAACAGACTTGAATGATTTACATTGCTCTATAATACTTCTAATAGCTCCCAATACTTATTGATTAGTGCGTCTGTCAACCCTCATCAGAGAAGTTTTCTTTTGCAGTATATGCAGTTAGCATAGATGCACACAACTGGTCCAGTTACAGAGAATACAAGACAATGACTTAATATGGTCCCCTACAGATATACCTACAGGCTAATTTGATATGGACAATCTGTCTTTGAGAGTCTCTTCTCATCTGATTCTTGGTTGTGTCAAGTTGATAATCAAAGTTGTCTATTATTGGGCCTAAATTAAACAGCCTAGCTTACAATGAAACCTTTCAATATGAGTCAAATTTTCTTCTTTAAGTTCTTTTACTTAGGTATTCTTCCACAGTAACTTAAGCTACTACAAAATTTGGTAACAAAAACTGTGGCTATGGATCAAAATCCTTAGGAGTTTGAGGGGAATGTTTGAGAAGTTTGGAAAAACTAGTGAGAAAAGGTTTGGAATGCTATAAGCAAAGCTAACAATTTTGGGGCTCAGAGCACCCAATGCTGATGTTATTGTAGGGAATAAAAACCAGACACAGGGTTTTGAAGCCAACTGACAACTCTTTGTCACCTCAAATATTAGGCATCATTTTCGTTAAATTATGGCAATGAATTCACCAACATTTTGTTTGAGTCCTTTGGTTTAAGTGAGGCTTAATTTGAGGGCAACAAACTAATGAATTTGTCAAAGGAAATATCAAGAAATCATAGCATTCTGGCAGTAGTGTGGTTAGGACTGCCCATATTTGGCCAAATTTACGTGAAAATCAGGAGCAAAGAAGCAGAACAGAAAAAAATGTTACAATATGCAGTTTAGCTGGAAAAGGAGTATGCTTCATATTGNGGCCAAGGAGGGTGTATTTAAGAGATTTTAAAATTGTGGTTAGAAAGCATATGAAATGGGCTTGTGGGAGGAATTTGAAAAATGTGGATAAGCAAGTGAGAATGCTGTACACAGTGCTAAAGCTGTCAGAGCTGAGAACACCTGAATGCTAACATGAACATGGAGAACAAAGGCCAAACTCACGAGGTTTCAGATTGACGGGAACCGTTTGGAGTCTAGGATTAGACTCCATTTGCCTTCAATTCTGGCAAAGAATCTCTGCCTTACTAACGAATTAATATGCCATGTTAGTAGATAGATGACAGTCCTTATGAATACATTATTGTACAATGCGAATATATTAGTTCTTAGTAGAAGAGAAGTTACCTTCAGAGAAATCAGCCATTTGCTCAAGATTATAAAAATCAAAGCCTAGAAATGAATCCAGAACTTTTCTTCTGAAATCTTTTGTTCTTCTTGGAAAATTGACTAGGAACCAAAAAGGAAGGAGAAAAGGAATGGCTGGGTTTAGCATCACAAAACTTTGAAATT
The DNA here is from genome assembly GCA_001675575.1 of Neotoma lepida. Classification (NCBI taxonomy): domain Eukaryota; kingdom Metazoa; phylum Chordata; class Mammalia; order Rodentia; family Cricetidae; genus Neotoma; species Neotoma lepida. The sequence goes on along the minus strand of LZPO01018409.1, from coordinate 3,274 downwards.
AGCTTTCACATGATCCACTGTCTAATGAACTTTTGATCAATAACATACGGCCACAATCTCAGATAATTTACTACTATATTTTCCTTACACTAATAAGATTAAATAAACTAATCCTATTAATAAGTTTAGCATGTCAGTATTTTTGTTTCATAATGGTCAATTTACCAGAGTCTTCAACTGCAACCATTTTCCCCTTGAGTGAAAGGAAGAAAATTGTTTTATGAATGGGAACTTACAGTTCATGTTCGATTAATGGATGTACTAAGACTTTTACTCAACATTTCAGCATTATGTTTTCTAATGCACACTGCATATTAGCAAATTGATTCTTATTAGACAGTTATTTTTTCTTTCTATTTTTAAAAGTCATTAAGTAATGCTTCTTGGAAGGAGACTTTGTCCTAACTTTTCTACTATTGAAAGAAAATGGGAAAAAAGGTCATTGAAGACAGTGTTTCCTTCTGTGGTATGATTTTGAGAAATTAAATAAATATAGTCAATATCATAGAAAAAATATTATGTTTTCTTTGCCTATTCCACATAGAGCTTCAAACACAGATGGTCTTGTAATCATACTACTTCATGTTGAAAAGGGTAGTGAAATAATTTCATTCAATTTGTCATTGAATTACAGTACAGTTTATTAGCATAGTCTAACAAAATTCAATTATCCACATAGACCTTTTCATATATAAATGTATATGTACAAAAATTCATATATTTTTATTAATATTCAAATATATGAAATTTTGCACATATATAGGCAATATAAGCTTACTTCTTTGGATAAATTATTATTGAAAATTTTTTTCTTAGCAAAGCAAAAAGAGTCCCAATGATGTGTTCTTCTACTGGAAAATAATGCTTTAATTTACTCTTTATTCTTTAGTCAGGTCTTACTAATTCTGTGGCACTTCTTAGATACTGTTGTAGTAAAGTGATCTGAACATAATATTTAATGACATGGGCATACTATTTTCTGACTTATTAGAGGTAAATATTCTTAATGAGTTACATAAAAGAATTATTTCAACTGTTCATAAAATAATAATAAAAAAGAAATTGGTATATTCTTTGCATCATCTTCATAGAATTGTATATATTATATATAATATATACTCATATATTATATATATAAAATTATGGGGACCCATTTTTAGACTAAGTTGCCATCCATTTATAAAAAATAATAATCATTCAATAAGCAAACATGATTATTTTTGATAAACATTGTTAACATTATTTTAAATTTAATGCAGCATTTAAGAGTTGGTATATAGTTGACAAACCATAGCTGTATAATAATATCCCTGTTAATTGGTTGTTTTACGTACTCTGTGGGATTGTACTTATAGGTTTTAGTACCCTTTGCATTTGGTCATCTGTCATAATATATGGTTATGAGTAAACTTATATGATGAGTTCTGACATTAATAGATATTATTATTACAGTACTTTTCTTCATTGACTCTGGGAGAAGAAATTTATTTAAGTTATGCAACCACAGAATCGCCTCTAAGTTGGAATTTGTGGCTCACTGTCTGAAGTATGGTCTAGACAATTTCAAATTCCTCAATTCTGAATAGGCTGCATAGAATAAATTGCCAACTTGAACACCGATTTAGCTGAGCCATTGAATTTTATGTTTCAATGCTTCATTCTATTTGATTTTACTAAATGTTGGACACAGAAGTACAACCCTGGTGTCCTGATTCCACGATCTAGCCACAAATTAGTACTGCTTGGATACAACCCAGGCAACCTTGCAGTCTGTCCAGCACAGTGAATACCACCAGCTCCTTGACTTTAAGTACTGTGTGGTGCTTTCCTGCCTGTTTCATGGTAAAGGCTAAAGAGAAGAACAGCATCTTTAATGAGTCCAATCCTTCTGGTATAATGGTTATATCCTTGAAGCTNTTTTAGTTATGTCAGTAACAGAGTTAATTGACACGAGCCACTAGGGATATTCAATATCCCATTGATTGAAAAGTATTTAAGAATACACAGTTGCTTTCAGGAAATTTGACAAAGGCTAGTAATGGAATTATTGGTATTTGAGCTTAGATATGAAAATGTAATTCAGTATGTGATTCAGTCATTCAAGTATAATGCCTATTATATGTAAATATTATCCTCAATGTTGTTCAAGAATTCAGAGGCAGTCTATAATCTATCTCTTGGAAAATTGTAATCGAATTAAGATGTTTAGATATGTACGTATTTATATGTGGGTGATGGTATACACTATTTTCCTCTACATGTTGAAAAGTAAAGACAAAGTATAATCAAATTATCAAAGTTGAGACAAACAGTAATTAAGTAGAAGGGAAATATCACTCTGTGGAAAAGATAAGGCAGACTTTAATTCACAAAGAATGAAAAATGAACTATTGGAAAAATATAAACAAACAGAACAAAGAAGTAAATAAATAAATTATTTGAGAGACAAGGAATAGCTGTTCTGATGATAGAACAGAAACTGTAAATATGTTTTTTGATTCTTGTTGGCATCAGCTACGTACTGCGTTGGCCACATGGCTTTCTCATTGCGAGATTAGGGTAATTTAAAAGCAGTGGAATTGCTTCAACAGACATTTATGACTTAATGAACTCATCATCCCTCAATAATGTAGTATTTTATTTAGTAAACATTCAGTATTTCTTTACTTATAGGGATTGGATTTCCCTAAAGAGTAAAGAAAATTCCCTAAGTAAAGTAAAGTAAGTAAAGAAAACTTTTCTGTCCTTATCCTGTTCATGTTTAGTATACCTTTCCAAAAAACTATAAATAATATACAAACAGGTAAGAGAATCAGCAAACATAAGTCAGATACTTTTTTGATGAAGCATGGAGGTTTAGAGAAGTTGTCCAGAGTGGGTCAGGTAGTGTAGCAGGGAGGACACAGAATCTCTACAGTTTAAAGTATTATTTTTTGAAATACATTGGAGATGGCAAAGATGAAATGGATAAATGTAGTGGATTCCAGACACAGAAGATCGCATGTGGGAAGTCTGAAAGTGAGGAAGCATGGAGTCGTATGGCCAGAAGAGTGGAATGGAGGGAAGGGTAGTTGGTGTAAAGTAAGGCCTATGATGTATGTCATACTCGACTGCTTGTTTAATATCAACATTAGTCCATAAAATTTGATATAAATTGAGCACAACAATATCTATACCTCTTGAACTATGAACTTACTTTCAGAGTTTTGCTCTGAAGATTTGTGAATGATATATTAGTATGCAGGCAACCAACAAACTAAGGGATAGAGGTAGA
>LZPO01018407.1:14391-31124 GCA_001675575.1 Neotoma lepida | reverse complement strand
TCTGAGAATGGCCCTGCCACGTGCCTCAGCACCCAGGGTCAAGGAAAGGTCAGCATGCTCCAGGAAGCCACAGCTGCAAAGCATTCATCCTCTCAGCACTCAAACGGAACCACCTGAATAGCATCACGGAACTCAGCATACAGGAGGAGTGGGGGCACATTTAGCTGGAGCCAGAGATATTTTGCTTCCAACAGATAATTATCTATGAATTTGTTGTAATTTTCAATCTTCAGTATCTTCATCAGAATCCTGCATTTCTGAAACTGTTTTTTTTAACTAACTCATTCAATTCTAGATTTTCACATGGATGTTGGATACTGAACTCAGGTCTCAGCGATGGCAAAGCCTTAGAGATGGAGCCATCCCACAAGCCTCTATGACCTATGACTTTACTAAGATGCCACCGTAAAGATGTAGCCAGTATTAAACCTTGAGAATGAGCTCAGTTTCCTATGTTAGCATCTTTGCTGGATTTACAGTATGAATGGCTTTATACTTCATGACTGCACAGACTCAAGGTGTAATTTCCTCTCCAGGAGATCCTAAGAGGATTAGTTTTCTCTCTCAGACCATGCTGTTTCATGGTCTCTTCTTCTATGTCCCCTGGATGTCCTTATGTATGTATTACATTACGACCTCTCTAACTCTGATGGAGCCTCTGTTATCATACAGAGATCCTGGAATTCTCACTTTGGCTACATATACTGTTCTATATTTCTAAGAGAGTAGTTAGTCAGCGTTACTATTGCTTTGATGAAACACCATAACCAAAGGCAAACTGGGGAGGAAAAGATTTATTTCACTCACACTTCCATATAACAGTTCATCATTGAAAGCAGGAAGGGCAGGAACCCAAGCTGGGCAGGAACTAGGAGGCAAGAACAAAAACAGAGGTCATGGAGGGGTGCTGCTTACTGGCTAACTTTTTGTGGCTTGCTCAACCTGCTTTCATATAGAATCCAGGATCATCTTCCCATAATGGGCTGGGCCCTCCAACATCAATCACTAAGAAATTGCCCTACAGGATTGATTACAGCCCAATTNTATGCAGGCATTTTCTCAGTTAAAGTTCTCTCCTCTCAGATGACTCTAATTTGTGTCAAGTTGACACAAAACTAGCCAGCATAGGAGGTATGATTTTTGCAAAGGAGACTTTAGAAGAATGTGAGCAGAGTGGTATGTCTCACTGAAAACTAGCATATACCTCCTTCCTGTGAGCCTAGCATTGGGGATGGGTGACTTGCTCAAGCTCACAGTATATAGGGGAGGCTGGTCTATAAATGTGATACTCCAAACTCACTATGGGAGGGATTACACACACATAGCAGTGTGTCATCGTGAAATGGAGCAGTCAGTTCCTGAGTGTGGCTCGTGGGGGGGCTTCACAGGGGACAGACTCTCCATCACTGACTGGAAGAACAGCAAGAACAAGCAAGAAGAGTTTTCTTTACCAGCACACGGAGCAGTGTGAGCACAGGTTTTAATCCATCTCTTTCACTGTCATCACTGTCTTAGTGGGTTCATAGCAGTGTGTAGCTGTTAGAAATGTGTGGAGAGCAATGATCATGGGGCTTTGTGCCCTCAGCCTCTAGTCTTCTGCTGTTCTTCTACTTCAGGACTAGGACTTTTGAGTTTAAGTCCTAATCTTGGTTGCCACTGTGCCCCCAGACATTTGCTATTGTAAACAGAGACATTCACACTGTGCCTCAGACAGAATGGTTAGGGATTAAAGAGAGAAACAAAAAAAGTTACAGGAGGCAGATAGAGGCTTCCCAGTTGCATGATGGGTGAGGGCTGGAGCATGAGTGTGGGCTTCCCATCAGGCTTTCAAATATGCTCCTGAGATAAGACAGAATACCAAAGCCAAATTGTACTCCTTTTGTAAGAGCAAAAGAAATAAATGACTATGAAATGATAGTTGATAATAAAGTCACATTACTTATCAGCTCTTATTGTTAATAGGACTATTGTTAAGGAGCCAAGTCAGCCTAGAAACTAAGGGGCAGTTAGATGGTATACTAAGGATTTTCCCAAATCACATGATTTTGTAAAGGCACTATATTCCCAAGATGAGAAGTATTAGGCTGATTCATAATTAATAAGTTTGTAATGTGAAATGTTTTAAGTATTAAATTTATTTTAATTCTAGACAGATTTGACCCTCCCCCTCTTGACTTTTGGTTAAAATGGAGGGTCCCACAGTCTCAGAAGTTTCTGTGGTCAGTGGTACCTCCTAATTAATATGCACCTGCTTTATTGTTTTTAGCAATGTAGTAGTTAAGAGTTAGTTTTCAAATATGAATCTCCAGTCTCTGGACAATCTGATATGCCCTATTTAACATACTGGAATATTTCTCATAAAATGGAATAGAGAAATGAGTTTTCCTTACTTACCTTTACCCAAGCTACATTTAATTTTGTTCCACATTGTGTTCCCTAGCCCATGCTCTTTCCCTAGTCAGTAAATGTCTGAATAGTTCTGGTAACGATACCTGCCTTGTTGTTGTTGTTTTATTATGACAAAGCAGAGGAGAGATGGAGGTAGGGAAGGAGCTGGGAGGTGGGGATAATGATATGTGATAAGTTTTGGATCCCGATTATTGGGTATCCTCTATCACCACTGATGCAATAAGCCAATCAAGCTGAATTAATAAGTAAGTCCAGGTTTAATAAACAGAGTCAAGCATGAGAGCACAGGCAGGTATGGCGACCAGGTCTTAAGTAGCCTGTAGGAGTGGTCTTGAGCAGCCCTGGGGGAGGGGCCTTCTGAGGGGCGGGGTCTGGGGAGAGAGAGAGGTGATGCTTCTCCTAAACATCCCAGACTCCTTGGGCCCTGGTTCAAGTCTGGCTACTTCCTGCAGGCATGGGATGACATGGGGAGGGGGAGTCAGGAGTTTGTGTGGTCATGCTCAGCAGGAGGTGTGGGTGAACAAGTATTTGGTTAACTGCCATTCTGGAGACCTCAGGTATCTGTTTCTTGAGGAGATAGAGAAGGCAGGTTGCTAGGAGAAAAAAAAAACCATATAATTAACACCTGCCCTGTGAACAGGGCTAGCATGGGGAAAAGAATGAAACAGAGCTGTGCCCTGGATTTACAGAAGAGGCAGGGTGGGTGAGTGAGCCAGTGAGCAGGTATGCCCTTGAGTCTGGAGGGGTGGAACCAGCACTGCGCTCCAGGAGCTTGCATGTGGGTAAAATCAGCCTGTCAGTACTCACCTGGTTGATGTCCTTGGAGCTGGAGCAGGGACTGGTGTGTCTGCAGAGTCCCCTGGCTTAAGTCTGGCAGGTGGGGTGGACCTGTGGAACTCTTCTGTGCAGGAACGTGCAGATGTCTGTAAAACAGCTGGAACAGATTTTACATCTTGGTGTCACAGCAAAAGGTTATGGCTTTGGGTTAAAAGGTATGAACATTTTTCCTACGGCTTTGTTTCAGTCCAATGAAACACACCTTTAAATCTATAGCCAGAGGAAATTTACTGAATGGAAATGGTTGAGTGAGTGAAGGAGGAGGAGGGAGGGAGGCTTCCGTACCCTCTCTAATGCTATTCTGTCTCTAAAAACTGGGACCAGTAAAATTCACAGAAATTCAAGGTCTCCTGAAAACTGTTTGTAGTCAGTGCTCCCGCAAAGCCTGTGAATAAGGCACACCTGTCTGTGCTTTTAACAGGAAACTTAACTAATGAACTAATGAGCTACCAAGCTGGTTGTAGCCTTGGAGGGGTGGTGGTTGGGGGACAGCTGTTAAACTGGTAAGGCTATCAGTATCCTAGTCATCAAACACCATCAGATCTGAGAAGGATAAGTAAGAACTGAGACTACTTTCCAGCTACCTAGGCAGTCCTAGGTTCTCCGTGGTCTTTAGGGGACAGAAGTCCCAAAGGCAGCACCTGTCTTCAGCTGCCAATCCCAGAATATCTGGCAGACTTTCCTGTGGGATAGGAATTTGGAGAGAGTGACCCACCTTGACTTGGTAGTATAAGGCAATCGATTCCCCAGTGTCCTGCTTAGTTCACAGTCTGGACAGGATCTTGGCAGCAATTTAATGTTCAAAGCAGTTTTTTTGCAGCATGGCTGGCTTTGCCACATTTAAAGCAAGCTTCCAGGTGGAAGTTCTTCCATGTTCTTTAGAGGAGGTACAGGATGTTGCTAGGAGCTGGCATGTGTCTATTTTTATTAAAATGCCATATTCTTAGATCCCTGAAGCGTTTGAAGATCAAGGTATAATTATCTGTTAGGTATATCTAAATAGATAAATATTGTTTAACTAATAAGCTGGACATACAGTTTTCTAATTAGTTACAGCTTACCAATGTTGATAAAAGCAAGAAGATTAAGGAATATTTCAGTCTCTAGTTTTCAGCTGTGGTCCTAAGATATAATCATAAGGCAAAATCAAGTTGACATTGTAAACAATTTAGTGTTTTTAAGACAATAGTAAGGGAATACTCTTATGCTATAAAATCTGGCAGTTCAGCAAGGTACATCCCTATACATGAATGCATGGAAGTGCAGCTTTAATACCTCAGTAAACCAGCATTGTTTTAAAGTCTATCTTTGATAAACCTTGTTTTTATAATAAGACAGGAATTATCATACAGAAATCTATGTTGGAGACCTAACATCTCCCTTGTGGGGCCAGTCAACGTGGTCACTCTCACTAAAGATGGCAGTGAAGTCATATGACCTCTGTCTTTGACTTTACCAAAATGGTGCCTGCTCACATGGCTGGCTGTACTTAATTAGAGTAGTGGCAAACCACACATTATAAAGTGATGGCAGACCATGTGGTGTTCTCCAGAGCAGTTTAAATCTGGAGTTATAAGTTTTACAGATTTTAAACCATACCCAATTTCTTAGCTTTTTTTCTTTATAATAAGGTAGAAAGCATAAAATAACATTCTCTGTCATCACATTCTGAGCCCAGACACCTAGCTGTAATAACAACTGAGCTATTACCAAGACATACAGAATGCACAAACACAGGCATCCAAGGCCAGTTAAAACAAGCACATGCAAACCTAGGCATCTAAGACCAGTTAAAAACAAGCACACTGTGGCTACATTATTTACACACTTTCATCCCTGCACATGAAATAGATGGGACTTTTAACAGAAAGAGGAACAAAACTTTTCCTGGGAAACTATGTCAAATGACCGACTTTCACAGTATAAAGCAGCCTAGGAACAAAATACACTTCCTGGCCATAACGTGGCTCCCATCAGGTTGGGCGGCCCGATGCCCGGAGCCCGGAAGAGGAGGAGCTGTGGAGGGAAACTGAGCAGACAGGAACAAACAAGGAGATTGGATTTGATGTGGGTAGAACAGGAGGGTTGAATTACAGCATGGTACTGTGGCAGAACAGGCAGAGTGAATGGATCTGTCATGGAAGGAATCCCCGCATGGCCAGTGCATCCAGGAAACTGGGAGAGTGATTGAGGGAAAGTCATCTTGGATCAAAGACACGGAAGCAGGTAGGGAACAGGGAAAGGGGGCGGAGGTGCAGACAAACAGCTAAAGCATGATATGCCAGTGGGCAGAAGCAGGGAACAGGGAGAAGGGGCAGAGATGTCAGAGATGCAGACAGACAGCAAGAGGGAGAGGAGGCGGGAGTGCAATGCCCTCAGACCTGGATGAGGAAGATAATTTGGATAAATTTTGTAGTGATAGTGAATTGGATTTGTCTTGGAAGCACTGATTCATAAACCATGCTGGGGGCCAGGGCCTACAAATATTGCATCCAATTTCATAAGTTAGTGCATAAGCCCTGGAACATGGGATAGTCCCTGGTTAAAAGGTCTTTCACACAGAGAAATCCCAAGAAGCAGGGACTGTCCCTGCCCCAAAGGGGCCTGAGTGACCTGACACTACATTGTCTTGGCAGGCTGTCTGGGGAGATTCAGAAGGGATCCTGAACCTCTTACAGGCATTTGGTTTGGAATTGGGTGACTTACTGGGCAGAAGTTATCTGGCCTAGTGGAAGTGGAGAGGGAGAGTGGCTTTCCAGAGCCACGTGGTCACCAGAAAACTCAGCTCTACTTGGATTCGGCTCCAAGATGGTAAGTTTTGGATCCCTGGTTATTGGGTACACTTTACTGCTGATGTAATAAGCCAATCAAGCCGAATTGATAAGTCCAGGTTAATAAACAGAGTGAAGCAACTCTGAGGTGACTCTTGGGAAGGGAAGGCAGGGGAGTGAGCACGAGAGCACACAGCAGGTATGGCGACCAGGTCTTAAGTGGCCTGGAGGTGTGGTCTTGAGTGGGGCTGACTCTTGGCAGGCTTTCTTAGGGGTGAGGTCTGGGGAGAGAGAGAGGTGTGGCTTCTACCTAATCATCCCAGACTTCTGGGGTATGTGGTGCTGGCAGGGCTTCACCTAAACAAGATAGATGGAAGGAGGTATGGAGGATGAGCTGGGGAAGGCAGGGAGTGAGGGACTGATGATGAGAGGGAGGGTTGGTGAAGGAAAGGAGGTTTGAAGGGAGTGTTCATCTTTTTCTTGTCTCAACAAATTATCCTAGAGAATGTCTGTCTTCAGAGTTAAAAGTTGCTCCTATAACCCTGAGCCTATTAAGCTTGGAAACCTGAGTGGAAGATAGTCTTTGATCCTGACAGNTTATGTCTCTACAAAAAAGAAGAGCTGAGACAGTAAGTGGACAGTGAAGTCTAACTTGGACATGGAAGGAGAAGAGATGTGTATAAATCTACACATTTATATTACCATGCCAATAGGTGATCATCTACTTCACTGAAACACTCAACAAAATCAAACCTTCTCCATTTTCTATTTTTTTTTTGAGATAAGGTCTCTTTATGTAGTCCTGGATGTCCTGAAACTTACTATGTAGAACAGGCTGGCTGAAAACTCATATAGATCCACTCACCTCTGCTTCCTGAGTGCTGGGATGAAGGTGTGCATCACTATGCCTGGTGCTTTTCTTTTCTTCAAAGATGACACAACAAGTGGAAGCNGCCAAGGCTTTCCAATACTGATTGATATTTTTACATTGGCTGCCCCCATGGGAAATGGACAGAACATGGACATCTCAGAGTAGTGGTTCTAGTAATGTTTTGAATTTGCTGTAGTTACTGAGGTGTTCTTCTAGACACCTGAATTATTATATTACTGATAACTTAGCAGGGTCTTGAAAACTTGGTCTTGGCATGCTTAGCATCATTGGTCTCCTCTGGCAGGCAGGCTGCTTGTCTGTGGCTCAACCTGCTTCTGCCAACCTGTCTGGAGAGTTTGGTCAGAGGTTCATGGACCAAAATACAGATGTGCAGTACACTTGTAAAATATGAATGTGTTTTTAAGTTTTAAGAACCAATGATTGTCACCATGATTAAGGACTTGTCCCATCAGTGCCAGGCATTTATTGATATCACAAGCTATACTTTGTCATTGTCTTGAGAATTACTACCTTCTATTTTTTAAAAAAGATTTATTTGTTTATTTTATGTATATGAGTGCCCAATTCACTTTATACCAGAAGAAAGCATCAGATCCCACTATAGATCGTTGTGAGCCACCATATGGTTGCTGGGAATTGAACTCAGGACCTCTGGAAGAGCAATCAATACTCTGAATCACTGAGCCATCTCTCCAGCCCCCACTACCTTCTATTCTTACACATTCTCATTGTGTATCTGATTCTGTTTCTATCTGGCTTTTTCCTTCCATATTTTATAGGTATATGTAAAGTTTTTACTTTGGTCTTGATAATATGATTCTCTCTCTCTCTCTCATGTATGTGTATGTATGTATGTGTGTGTGTATTTGCTTAAGACAGACTCTCTCTACATAGCCCTNCTAGTCCTAGAACTCACTTTGTGGACCAGGCTAGCCTTGACCTCATGGAGATCTTCTTACCTCTGCCTTCTGAATGCTAGGATTAAAGGTGTGCACTACCGTACCCAGCTGATAATTTGATTGTTAAGGCTGGTCCCATTGCCCAGTTATTGGTTTCACAGTATATCTAGGCTGTATTCCTTGTCATAATGAGAAGTTATTGATGCTATGGTAGCTTCCGAGTATGTTATTGATAAACTATTTTCCAGGTCATGGCTTGACAGCCCAAGTTAGGGTAGTCACATCACATGGTTCATTGAATTCAAATGAGGAGAGAGGGGGAAAGACAGACATAACTTTGAAAAGGCTTGTGAAGAGAGACACAGGACTGCAAATGTTGTTGTATGATTACTGCATGGCCTGTCCCTTTCTATTGCCTCTTCCTGCTGATGGTGGGCCTATATTGACTAAAGCTGAAAGGGAGAGGTGAGGTTCAGCCAAAGAAGGGAGGCCAAAGCCAACCAGCTGTATGTGACAGACACAGGGCAAAGTGTCTGACTAATGGCTGTTGTTCAACAGCAATGATGACCATCTTGATGCATCAGAAATTATGGGGAGCCAGAATGCGCATCACCCATGGGTGACTGACTTGAGGGTGACATTACTGGACTGCCTAGGATTTGAATATAGGAAAATTGTCTCCTTAATACTTTTAAAATGTTTGATTTGAGTGCAGTGAAGTGCATTTCATTCAACACTCAAAATTGCACCCAATGACCTTTAGAAAAGTATGTATCCATGTAACCAGTAACACAGTTATGGTAGAAAGTAATCCATCAGCTCTCAAAAGTCCCTTGTGCCAGCCAGTTCCCACCCCTTCTGTGTTTATAGACTAGGCTTATCTTAAATGAAATCATGTAGGACACATTTTTGAATATTCAGTTGCTTTTGCTAACTACATTTCTTTTCTTTGCCATGCATCCTATGTTGTTCATTCCTTATCTGTAACACGAATCTTAAAAGACCTTATTAAACAAAAAACTCAAAGCTAGATATTGGAGTAAATTCTGAAAGATCAGAAAGACAGAACAAGCCACAACCAACTCCTCAGCTGATCTTGTTTCCTTAGACTGAAAGCCTCTGAGTCCTCATCCGAGTGGATTTCAGCTGAACTGCTTAAAAGCCTAAAAGCTTAAAAAGCCCTTGTTCCTGGTCCTTACACCTTACATACCATTCTGCTTCCTGCTATCATTTCCTGGGATTAAAGGTATGTGTCACCATGCCTGGCTGTTTCCAGTGTGGCGTTGAACTCACAGAGATCCGAATGGATCTCTGCCTCCCAAGGGATAGAATTAAAGGTGGTGTGCCACCATTTTCTGGCCTCTATCTAGTGGTTGTTCTATTCTCTGACCCCAAATAAGTTTATTAGGGTGCACAATATATTGGGGGACACAATATCACCACACTTGTCATTGTAGGGTACTACCCTATTATAAACATAAACTTCTATTTGGTTACATACTTACCTATTGAACATTTCTGTTGTTAGCTTCAGGTTATAATGAATAAAATTGTTATATGCATGGAAGTAGCGTATTTTGTATGGATACATGTTTATTTTCCATCAGTAAATCCCGGTAAATATAATGGCAAATTCCTATGCTTGGTATGCATTAATAAAATCCACTCATCTATTTCTGAGATGTTTGTATCAGTTTCCATTGCTATTGGTTGCTCTGTATACTGGATCACACTTGGCAATGTCAGTCATCTTAACTGTAGGCATTCCATGGATAGGTTCATGCTGTCTCTTTGGAATTTCCTTTCTCTAGTGACTAATAATGCTGATCAGTGTACAGCTACAGACCAAAAGCCAGTTATGTTAGTCTCGCTGTGAACTGATGAAGAACAGAAGAAGCACTGTGGGGAAAAGCCAGACAAGAGGAAGATGCTCAGAGTACCAGGAACAAGGGGACAGGTTCTAAAAGTGGCTCAGCTGACCGGATATGGAGAAACACCAGTGAATGCTCAGCCTGCCACTGCAGCAAAGTGAGGTCCATTCTGATGACATTTTGATATTTTCAACAAAGTGACAAGGATTTGAGACAGAAGAGTTGAGAGGTGGGAAAGTCCTTGAAGAGGAATATAATAATAGGTCGATGTAGTTTCCATGGCCCATAATCAGAGGAGCTTTTGAGGAGGGGTCGGTCCACAGGCCATTGAATCCATTTTAGAACCATATTTATTGACAGACAGGGGCATTGTTCTTGCAATAGGCTGATATGGGGTTCCTCAGAAGATTTCCATGGCAACTGAAAATTGAGCTGGTTGAAACGTAGGAACCAATGTGATACTAGAAGGAAGGGAAAGATATATATATATATAGTCCTTGTTAAACACAGAGAAATTACAATGTGAAATAAACAGGAGTGAGGCTTAGTGGTGGCACCATTGGAACCTCTGACCTTAAAAGAAAGCAAATCTTTAGGGTACAAGTGTCTGAAGAAGCTTAGCAATGAAGTTGTTCTCTTAGTAAGAGGAAAACAGGGCACTGTGTGTCTGTGCATGTGTGATTGTGCACACGTGTGTGGTATATGTGTGTGTCCGTGTGTGGTGTATGAGTGTGTGTGTGGGTGTGCTCATGTATATGTGGATGTACTGTACACATATATGTGTGGTATATGTGTGTGTGCATGTGTGTGTGCATACGTGTGCGTGTGTGTGGTGTATGAGTGTGTGCATGTGTATACACAGGTGTGCTCATACATGCAGACATATGTGGAGGTCAAAGCTTGATATCAGGATGCGTGTTCTATTGCTCCCCACATTATTCCAAGAGGCAAGGTCTGTCACTCAACCTGAAGTTTGCTGGTTTGGCTAGACTGGGTGGCAGGTGAACACTCAGGACCCACCTGTCTCTCCCTCCTGACTGCTAGAGTTATAGCCACACACTACCATGCCCAGCTTTTTCGTGGGCACTGGGGATCCAAACTCATGTCCTCATGCTTGTATAGCAGGAAAACCCCACAGAGCCATCTCCCCAGGCCTGTCATACACTTCTTCACAGGAGAATTTCCCAAATTTAACTTAACTTTGTTTACAGACAGCAGGCTGTGGAGGGCTGTCTGTTGAAAAAATTGTAAAACACAACAAAATAAACAAAAACTCCACTCCCAATCATAAAGTCTTGTATTTTCTCAGATAATAGAGAAATCTCCACTATCCTATACAGTTGGCTCTGTCTTCTGTAATAAGATAACAGCAAACCCATGGTATGAGAGCCTCCACTACCCATCCCACACTGGTACAGACATGGCTTCCTAACCAGGGCCTCGACTAATGTTGCCAGGGGGAGCCCCAGACCTCCAAGCAGCATCTCTTTCCATTATGTGGATTGTAGCCTGATTATCCTTTGCTTTAAGTCTAATATCCACTTATGAGTGAGTACATACCATGTTTGTCTTCCTGAGTCTGGGTTACCTCATTCAGGATGTTTTTTTCCTAGTTCAATCCATTTGCCTGAAATTTGATGATGTCATTGTTTTTTACCTCTGAGTAATATTCTATTGTGTAAATGTACATTTTCTTTATCCATTCTTCTGTTGAGGGGCATCTAGATTGTTTCCAGGTTCTGAGTATTACGGATAATAATGCTATGAACATAGTTGAGCAAGTGTCTGTAGGATGAACCTTAAATAGTCTTATTAATAAAAATCTCAGTGCCAGTTATTGGGGTAAATTCTGAAGGGTCAGAGAGACAAAACAAGCCACAGCCAACCTCATCTTGCCAACTCCTCAGTTGATTTTGTTTCCTCAGACTGCAGGCTTCTGAGTCCCCATCTGAATGGATCTCAGCTGAACTGCTGCTAAAAGCCTCAAAGCTTAAAAAGCCTCTAGTTCCTGGTCCTCACACCTTATATACCATTCTGCTTCCTGCCATCATTTCCTGGGATTAAAGGTGTGTGTCACCATGCTTCCAGTGTGGCCTTGCACTCACAGAGATCTGGATGTATCTCTGCCTCCCAAGTGATAGGATTAAAGGTGTGTGTGCTACCATTTTCTGGACTCTATGTCAATCTAGTGGTTGTTCTGTTCTCTGACCCCAGATAACTTTATTAGGGTGCACATATATTGAGGGGGGACACAATATCACCACATTTCCCCTTTTCTGTCTAAGAAAAATTGTATACAATAAGTACAATTAAGTATATACAGTATATATAGTCAAGAATTACATTAACAATGTCTAGTACATTTGACAAATTCAGACAAAAAACTACATTATATATATTAACAATGTCCAGTCCATTAACATTTGACAAATTCAGACAAAAAATTTTGTTATTTATCCTATTTGATGAGTCCAATACAAAATTTATATACAATATACAAAAATCCAATCCAGTGTAAAATATTTAAAACTAGTAGTTGCCTTTTAAAAGTAGATTCAATAATCTACCTTTTATCTTATCATTTCTATATCTTCCCTTTTTTTCTTTTTAGAGTAGATTCAATAATCTACCCTTTTATCCTATTATTTCTATATCTTTTGCTTTCAGAGTACATTCAATGATCTACCTATTATCTATATCCTCTTTTTTCTTTTTCTTTTTTTTAACAAGAACCCTGAATCTAATCTCCTTTGTTTAGCTTTTTTTTTTTTGACCATTAACAATTAACAACTTGTAACCAACAATCGTAAACAATGACAATATCCATAACTTAAATGACCAAAAACCACCCACCCTACCTCTTGGGATATGGGTGTCATGTTCTTAAAATTCCTTCTTGCTGTCTGGGAGTAAAGGCATCTTTAGGAAATCCTGAAAAGAAAATTTTTGGGTTAATTGTCAAGTCCTGAGAGAGTTAGCTGTATCATTTGTCTAGTATCTGCATAATGGGTAAGTGCAGGGCTTGTCTCACGTCCTTGCTTGAGTAGTCTGTGAGGCTGAATCATCTCAGCTAGCCATCTCAAAANTGTCCTGAGCAGTTTATAGTCCAAAGCCAATCTTTGGGTGGTGTTAATCAGCTTAATGGCTTTATCATAGTCCATGTGGAATCGTCGGTGTGGGATCCCATGATCTTTTTGGAGATTTTAAAATTGCTGTTAGGCATGGTCATGGTTCCCTGCAGATTTGTGTGTGTGTGTGTGTGTGTGTGTGTGTGTGTGTGTGTGTGTGTGTGTGTGCCTCCTCTGTGGTTTGGAGCAATAGCAATTGTATCTGTGGCAGAATTGTGTCTCACAGCCAGTCCCAAGTTTGAAATACAACAGGTTCCACTTTTCTTCACCAAGCTATTCTTTGATTTCAAATCTCTGTGAGCAATAGCTGGCTTTCCTTGAGCACCAACAATCTCCATGTGAAGATGGGCAAGACCACTTGCCATGGACAGAGTGAGTTTGATCATCCCTTCCACTGTAACAGTGTATCGATTCAAGTAATGAAATGTCCTTGTGGTATGATTGTGCATCCTTTGGGTATGTACCCCAAGAGTGGTGTTNCTGGGTCTTGAGGTAGATTGATTCTCAATTTTCTGAGAAGCTACTATACTGATTTCCAAAGTGACTGCACAAGATTACACTCCCACCAGCAATGGAGGAATGTTCCCCTTACTCCACATCCTCTCCAGCATAAGCTGTCATTAGTGTTCGTGGTCTTAGTCATTCTGACAGGTGTAAGGTTGTCTCTCAGAGTCATTTTGATTTGCATTTCCCTGATGGCTAAGTATTTTGAGCAGTTCCTTAAATGTCTTTCAGCCATTTGAGATTCTTTGTTGAGAATTCTCTGTTTAGATCTGTATGCCATTTTTTAATTGTGTATTTGGTATTTTGATGTCTAATTTCTTGAGTTCTTCATGTATTTTGGAGATCAGCCCTCTGTCAGATGTGGGGTTGGTGAAGATCTTTTCCCATTCTGTAGGCTGCCATTTTGTCCTATTGGTGGTGTTCTTTGCCTTAAAGAAGCTTCTCAGTTTCAGGAGTTCCCATTTATTAATTGTTGCTCTCAGTGTCTGTGCTACTGGTGTTATATTTAGGAAGTAGTAGTCACATGAGATGAATCTTAAGCTGTTATGTCAGCCACAGGCATGGCTCAGCTTAGTACATTGTGCTAGCCCATGGTGGCTGGTCGCTGGCTCCATCCTGCAGGCAGCTGCAGGGAGACGTGTCTCTGTACTGCAACTGCTATGAGACTGTGAGACTAGGAAGCCATGTTTCACTCTGTTTTGTGTGTTTGGAGCCTTTTCTTAAGCTTTTTTCAGGGTTTATGTTGATATATGTGTCTCCATGTTGGATGTCATTTGTCGGTGGGGTTTTCTGTCCCACCAGTCCGCTCCCAAATAACCACACAGAGACTTATTATTAATTATACATGCTTGGTCAATAGCTTAGGCTTGTTACTAACTAGCTCTTACAACTTAAATTAACCCATATTTCTTATCTATGCTCTACCACATGGCGGTACCTTTTTTCAGCATGGCATGTTCATATCCTGCTTTCTCTGTGTCTGCCTGGCAACCCTGCCCTCCTTCTTCCCAGTGTTCTCTCAGTCTGGCTTTCCTGCCTAACCTCCTTCTGCCTAGCTATTGTCCAGTTGGCTCTTTTTTTTTAACAGTGAGAGCAACACATCTTCACAGTGTACAAAGGATTATTCCACAGCACACTAGTGTCTTCACCATTAGCTGCTCATGGATTCTCCACACCTCTGATGAAAGCAGAGCTTGGGTTTATTGAAAGGAGTGATTGCCTATGGTGTAGATGTGGGCTATAATGGCAGGGACGGATATTATGCTACTTACATGAGTCTAGTGAGACAGTCTTTGCTCACTGCCTGGGATTCCTAAAAAGCTGGTCCCCCAAGGCTCAGGAAGGCTGCCTTAGACAGACAGCATCTAGTATGTGCATACTTCACTTTGGACTGCAGCCAATGGCCTCAGAAAGCACCTTGCTCTTGCCTTTCTACTTTGGTGCCACTCAAATATCAAATACCTTCCTATTCTGGGGGAAATAAGGACATAGCCGAGGCTGTCTGGGCCAGTTCTTCCTCTTCTAATTTGCCCAGTTTACAGGACATTCCATACTTATTTTGAGAACTGATAGTGAGACAGGAGAGCTGTAAGTCTACCTATGCACCTGTCCTGCAAGGGCCATTTTTATTTCTGTTGAGAACCACCAGAAAGAGAATAGCAAGATGTTGGAAGATTAGGCCTACTTCTTATGGGTGGTCTACTTCTTATGGGTGGCCTACTTCTTATGGGTCAAGGAAAGTGGCTGAGGCTGGGGTGCTGCCCAGTGGTGGAGGATGGTGAAAAATCTGCCTAATTAAGGGAGCTTCAGGAGAGACTCCTAAGGCTTGGGCCTCTCTGAAGAAGCCATGTAGATGTCTATAAAATACTTGGCCTTAGCTTCTGCCAGACCCAGGGTGCTGGGATCTGACTGGAAATGGACCCAGGGTGCTGGGATCTGACTGGAAATGGATGCAGGGTGCTGGGATCTGACTGGAAATGAACCCAGGGTGCTGGGATCTGACTGGAAATGGCAGCTCTTCAGGCAAGGCATTTCTGTTCAGCTTCTGTGCCTCACTTCTCTTCCTTATCCAGCCCCCGCTACCTCTGGAGAGAATAACTGACTAAGAAGTAGAAGGAGATGGGAGGAAGAAATTTCCAGATAAACTTACATATGAAGAAAACACGAGCCAGCTGATGGGATAAGGTTTTGATGTTTAGTTGGGCTAAATGTGTTAATATTTGCAATTAGGCTGTATGTTAACTTACAACATTTATAGAAGTGTGTACTGTCTACACAGAAATCCCAGAGGCTGCTGGGGAGGGCAAGTGGAGGATGAGGCCTGGTAACTCCATTTGTCACCCAGGATTTCCAGTTAGCTAATGTCTACTTAGAGAGGCAAAAGTAATGTTTTGAATGAGTTCTACTTGGTTGCCATGCCAGAAAGGATATTCCTGGTAAGAAAAATGATGGACTAAGGTGGGAGGACAGCATGTGGATGGAGTGAGAGAGAAGCTGTGCTCCTGGTCCAGGGACTCTTGGGGTAGCCTTGTCCTCGTGCTTGCTCAAAAGCACTGCTATCTCTGTGCCAGGACAGCCTGAGGTGTTTTTCTCTTTGTGATTCTGTCCTGACTTCCCACAGAGGTAAGATGTTCTAGTTTTATTTCTGTTGCTAGGACAAATACCCTGACAACCAGCAGCTTTGGGGAGACTGCGTTTATTTTAGCTCTCAATTCTGGGATACAGTCCATGTTGTGGAGGAAGTCAAGGCAGCTGGCCATATCACACCCACAGTCAAGAGCAGAGAGAACACATTCTTGCTTGTTTGCTTGCTCTCAGCTAGCATTCTCCTCCCTTCTACTGTTGGGAACCTGCCTAGGGAATGGTGTCACCTGAAATTGGCTCGGTGAATTAACAACTCCCCCAACTCCTCTCCTGAGCCAGCAAGCCAACCTGATCTGGACAGCCCTTGTTAATCTCTTCCCAGGATTCCAGATTGTTACGTGGACAGTTTAGCCAGCACAAATATCAGAGGATTGATGTTCTGGTGTGGCTGTGGAGAGCTTTTGCCAGAAGGACAGCATGAAACTGTCCAGCTCACTACTGTCCATTCTAAGACCCTGGAATAAAAACTATCCAACTGACTGAAATATGGTCCACGTGCTCAGTGTCCTTTCTCTCATGACAAGTGGTGGCTTGGCTCACAGAGGGAAACCACAGTGCCAGGAGGTGATGAGCCTCAGTTAACCTTCAGACACAAGTAACAATTACTTTTAGAAAGAAGAGGATGGGGCTGGAGAGATGGTTCAGCGGTTAAGAGCACTGATTGTTCTTCCAGAGACCCGGGGTTCAATTCCCAGCACCCACATGGCAGCAAACAACTGTTTGTAACTCCAAGATCTGACACCCTCGCATAGACATACGTGCAGGCAAAGGCAAAACAC
>LZPO01018406.1:10713-24727 GCA_001675575.1 Neotoma lepida | reverse complement strand
TACTGAGCAGGAAAAAGAGAAAGTTGTAACCACTAGTGTTGTTCTAGTTGAATATGCTTAATTAATAATTTGTGGACATAGCTTTTCAACAAACCATGCCATTAATTTTCTAATAATGCATGAGTTATTTTCCCATCCCATTACAGAAGTATCATCAAACTTTACCAAAAATGATCTCCTTGATATCTTTATGATAATAGCAAAAGTATGTGTTCCCTAGTTTGCCATGATATGTTCTTCACGAACATATCATGTGTTTAAGAAACACGTATGATGTTTCTTAAACTTATTTATATCACAAGAATCATCCTATCCACTTAACTGTCTCTTTTGGAATTTAGAACAGACATCGAGTTTTTAGCATAAGGGTTCAAGTGTCCTCCTAGGCTGGAACTTTTGGTCTGTTGTAGATCACTTGTCTAATATATGAGGATTTAGATTTGATTCTCAGTACTGAAGAAGAACAGGGAAAAGCCCTTGCAAGGCTCTTCCTGACAACCCAGGTCTTTGCCAGCTTCACCATTCAGTTTGTTCATCTTTTACCCACTTCCTGTGGAATTTCAGAGACAATCTCTCTAGTGTTCAGAACCAGCAGCATCATAAAGACAATGTTTTTCTGTTTGCTTTTTGAGAATGATGTTAATGTGTGTCCTGAGGTATGTGCCATGCTAGCTCGATGTCACCTGGCTGGTGCTGTGACCATATCTCTAAGTTCTTTCTACACACTGGAGTGTTAACTTGCTGTACCTGCAGCATAAACCCAAGAGTATTAGGTGGTAAATGTTCCTTGTTAATGAATGTTTTCCATATACTATAGATTTCCATAAGCTGTAGATTGAATGTTTACATCTGTACAAAGTTCATGTTATGAACTTCCAGCTCACAATGTGGTAACATTTGGAAATGGGACTTTGGGGAGGTGATTAGGTTTGGAAGATATCATGAGGGTAACATGACCATGATTGGGTTTTAGTACTCTTATAGAAAAGAGAGATGAGATATCTCCGTGCTCATACAAGGAAAAGCCATTTGAGGACATAACCAAACCAGAAAGAGTCAATTGTACTTCAACCCAAGATCAAACTTGTAGGCCACAGAGTTTTGAGAAGCAGACATTAGTGGTTTACAAGTCAACTGGCCCATGGTACTTCTTTATAGGTGCCCTAAGTGACAAAGGCACTGGACTCTCCCATTTGTAGACTATTCTCCTTCATGGAAGAGATGAAAATATCTTTGGATTGTTGTCATTTCCTTTGATTTCTCTTCTTCAACTATAAGTCCAAAACTTATGCTCCTACTTTCGCTTATTTTAGTTATGCCAATCTTATTCACCAGCTTAGAGATACGGTAGCAAAGTAATCAGACCCTACATTGAAGTTGTTCGGTGAAAATCCTGAATTTTTATCTGTTACATGTCACCAATTAGTTCAAGTCAAAATGTGTTCATAGCAAACATCTTAGAGGTTCAGAGGAAGGGGAAAGAGTGGGAGAGAATTTTCAGGCCAACAGTATGGAAAACATCCTAGTATGACTTTGATACTTTCTTACGGTCCGTTTTGTTCTCTCCTTTCATAATGGCACAACCCCTACAGGTTGCCACAGTTTCGATGACCACCTTTCTCCCAATCAAGATGGTGGAAAAAGCAAAAATGTGGTGAATCTGGGAGCAATCCGACAAGGCATGAAACGTTTTCAATTTCTGCTCAACTGCTGTGAGCCAGGGACAATTCCTGATGCATCCATCCTAGCTGCTGCCTTGGACCTAGTAAGTTACAGAACTTCCCCACTCTTATTCACATTCATGTTAGCAATGCAGGAAAGCATGAATTCCTAGTCTTAACCCTAATGATGGGTTCGTATCTGTTTAGTTTTATCAGAATTAATGTCAAAATGGGAAAAAAGATGGTAAGGTAAGAGAGGTAAATAAAAGGGGGAAATCTTAATAAGGTTTCTTATTTCTCATGCTACTAGGAGGTAGCATGTGTTAACAGTGTGATCATTAGTATGTGAAAGCATTCCAACTTCAGGATGCCTGAGTTGAAAAATTAACCGGACATTAATTAGCCCAATACCTATAAAATGGGGGTTAATGCTACTACCAAACCTTCTTTGGTATCAGTTACAAAATGCTCGACATGCAATTCCTAATTAACAGGCATCCATTGAGGTCTTCCTCTGTACCAAACATGGTACTAGCAGCTACAAAGATGCAAAACTTAGCTTCAGAACCAAGTTTTGTTTTTCCTCTAGAGGCTTTCTGTGTCTAGTCATCTGGTCTTCTCAGGAAACATCACAGCCTAAGGCTGATGATTGACATTATAGCATGCCTAGTTTATTTCCACAGGGAAATCTTGGAACCAGGAAGACCAGCTTATAGTCCAGTGGTAGGAAGCCAGCAAAGGATAGACTGGGGCCCAGGCCTGTCTTCTGTCCTCAGAGAACCTACATTCTGTACTCTATTATGTTGACTCTTAATAAAAATGATATGAAGCCACTTTAAGAATTTGAAAAGCTCTGACAACTCAGGTGACTTTGATCAAGGTCATATGCTAATTGGTGCTAAAACTGGAATCAGAGCAGAATCTTCTAATTCCATTCAGGACTTTTATAGCAGCACCATATGCTTTCTCTGTCAAGCAATTATTTAAATAAATCAAAATTAGTGTCAAGACACATTGAAAATATATGTATATGGTCTCCTATAATCAAGTAAGCTATGAATACTTTTTTAATTATTCAAAAAGCATTTGCTCTCTTAAAGATATTTATTATTATAGGAATATATGATAAGAAATTATCATAATCGGAAAACCTAAAATATTTTCAATTTTGAGTATCCACACCACATTCATTCTCCAAACCAATGATTCTTAACATTTGGCAACATTGATTCTTTTAGATTTGGATGAAAGTTATGAAAATTCTCCCAAGAAAAGCACAGTTATAGACAAAATTTATCAGAAAGTTAATGGACTTCCCACAGAACTGATCTATAAAAGCTCAAGAACTCTACCTCAATAAATGTGTCATCACTAGCAAGGAGACTTGTCAGGCAACTGCAATTACTTCATTTATATTCATTGATGATGGAAAGCCAGAAGGAACCCGTTCACCATTGCTTCCCATGTGGAAAACTCTTAGCATTTATATTAAGATATGTGGGCCTGCAGAAACACATGGCTTGTCACAAGAAGGCATCTGAAGAAGAATCTCATTGGAACAAATTAATGCTTGCTTCCAAATCAAGACAATTTTAACTATAATACTGATGATCAATTTGATATTTAAATTTTCTAGGTGGTCGAGTTTCATTTGCTCTCATTAAAATTATTGGATACCTGCCTGATTTCCAACTGTTGTACCCCTTAACTGCTAAAGTAATGTGGTACAGGAGTTTCCAGCCACAAAGAGACTCTCTTCATTGCCAGAATGTGACTCCTACCATTGGATTGGACGAAAACACAGCAAATAGAGATTTTTTTTCCTATGTCCCTAAATGTAAAGTTATGGCTGGAGAGTTCCCAGATCACTGGGTTCTCATTTCCTCCATTCCCTGTGGAGGGAAAGTTTGTTCTTCCTAATCTCATAAATTCCATGGTAAACAACAGAAAAAATAGAGTTCAGTGCACGATTAATGTCTTTTTGCCTCCAAGCAGAGACACATGTGGAAGCACACTGATGGAGTGACCTATGTAGGGTGGGGGAGGAAATGGACTCTTCATCAATAGTTATATGTACTGGGTGCAAATGTGCAGCCCTGGGGCAGTGGGTGGATGAGATTAGGAGGAATTTTCATACCTGGGAGTCTTCTATTCTAGGGAAGACGAAGCATTGTGCCCAAGTTCGGGAACCCAAATCCCAGATGTCAGAATCAGTCAAAATTTAAAGAAGCCAAAGAGTGTCCTTTATCAAACAACGGGGGTGACTCATTGATTTGAATAAAAGCAGAGACAATGAAGAAGGTGTTAGAGGAAGAAGAGAGGCAGAGGAGGAGAGAAATAGAGGTTGGCAGAAGGGATAGTAGAGGTTAATAATGGCAAGTTTCATTCTGCAGACAGTTTATAGAGCACTTCCACGTTATCTTAACTCGTTGGTGTAAGATCAAACTGTGTCTTAGAAAATGTTCAGATACCACATTCACTTCACTGTTTCTCTTTCAACTGAGTCTGGTCACACAGTTTTTTAACATAATTGAATTTATATGTACAGACATTTCGCCTACATGTATATCTATGCACCATGTGCATGCTTGGGGCCTGCAGAGGCCAGAACACGATGTTGGATTCCCTGAGACTGAAGTTACAGATGGTTGTGAACTACAATGTAGGTTCTAGAATTGAACCCAGGTTCTCTTGAAGAGTAATCAGGTCTTTTAATTGCTGAGCTATCTCTCCAGCCCGGATCCTACCATTCTTAGTCAAGAGCAAGACTGGCCACCACAGGGTATTTCATAAGGTCTGGATAATCTTAGATTTTCACAACTTGGAGATTACTACTAGCATCTAGTGAACAGAAACCAAAGATTCTGATAAACATCTTACTCATAGTATGCCACCCACAAAACAGCGATGAACTAACCCAAATGTTAATAGTTTTGATGATATAAACAAACAAAAAAGCTCAACTAATCTATGTTTTAGCCTACATTTCAAATTTTAAATTTCACGAGCAGTGCTAATTTTTTTATTTGTAAAAGATCAATTTAGAGCCAGGGATGGTAGCACATTTATATAATCACAGCCTAGGTTACCCTAACGAGACCCTTAACTCAAAACAAGCAAACAGAGTTAACTTTACATTGAAGTGTATGGCCTGACCCCCACCACCTTGAGACTAGANGTTTAACCAGTGGACGAAAAACTCTCAGAGCAAATATTNCTAACTCATCTACCCCTGCCCCATGATTATCTTCTATGGTCTTCCATCTCACCTTAGAAGTAAAAATAAAACAAAAATTAAAGTTTTGTCTAGCATCTTTTAAATCAAAGGAAGTTTGTCTTTCCACCCAGTCCATTATATGAAATAGAAGACATCATTTGATTTTTAAAATACTGACCCAAAACANGACCATGACTTGAGCAAATGGGAAAATGACTAGCCATCCAGACCATGAGCTAAACAACCATGCCCACCCCAGCCTGNCCACAGCTACTGTTGAAGTGGACAGAGGCAGTTTGTCAATTAATGAGTCTGTTAGTCAGTGATCTCAGTCAGGGAGAGAATTCAATACCAGCAAAGTAATAAACACTGACTCAGAAACATATGCTCTCTGGCAAAAAAGAAAAAAAAAGGAAAGAAGAAAAAAATTCTAACACATATTGAGATCCATAAAAACTGCTTATTCCCATTGGTTTTAAATAAACATATCTCACAACAGCAAGCACTTTGTATTTTATTGTAAGGCAATAAAAATTATGTGATTCCTCAGAGACCATCATAAAATATTTAGCTTTCAAGAAAATAGGTAGTTCTGTGCAGTGTTATGTGAATTTTCAGACTCTGTTGGGGTTTCTTCTCATCTAACAAGCTAAGATAAGCCCCTGAGGGAAAGGAATGTATTGCAATTATACCCTCCAATTAACTGTTGTGTCCTGGTAAATATATTTCTAAGTCCCCAGGCAAAAGACAGCCCAGCTGTTTGGTTTAGTATACCAATTTTCTGCTTCACCTTCACAAAGGAAACATTCAATATATATAACAATCATAAAATCCAGGCAAAATAGCAAAAAAGAAAAAAAAATCAAGGAAAGTTTCTGGATGCAGGAAGTTTTATAGTTCTAGTTGCAGAATGTTCAAGAAATTCAGACTGCACGGTGGCAATGTCATGACTTCATGTGACTTTAACTAGATAACTCTATAGCCATCAAAGAATACACCTTCCATTCAAGCAGGGGACTTGTTTGAAATCACTGATACTCCACTTTTTTTATTTAAACTTTATGTTTGGAGATTCTAATTCATATAATTTAGCTTAATATACTTTAGTTTTCCACTTAAAATGGTTCTATGAAACTGTGGTATAGCTGTAGAAGCTGAAATGTCACCCAGACAGACAGATTAATAAGAAAGAAGACATTTTAATATATTGACCTCCGTGCTGTCAGCTTTTGGTTTTGGCTTTTCAATTTTTTAAAAATTTTAATTAAAATATAATTACAGCATTTCCCCCCTTCCCATTTCTCCCTTTAGCCACTCTCGTGTCTCTTCATTCCAATACCTCCTAAATCTCCTGTTCCTCCTCACTCACTGCCAAATTGAAAGCCTCTTTTTCTTTGAAAAAAAAAGTATATATAATACACATACATGTATATACATGTACACACACACACACATATATATATATATACATACATACACACAAATTATGTACATTTAATGTTGCTTTGTGTATGATTTCAGGCCTGACGACTTGGTATTGGATAACCAATTANGGGGCTCATACATGGGAAAGACTAATTCTCCCGCCCTCAGCAGTCATTAGTTTCCCACAGTTCTTTGTCTAAAGGCCTGGTGAGATTTTCNGCTTCTGTGTTAGCATATGTATTGGTGTTTTCCTTGTTCAAGTCTTGTTTAGCAGCCATGTGGTTGTGGTATGGACATAGCATCCCTGTCTAAGAGACATAATTTCACAGTAGATCTCATGGGTTCTCCAGCCCTTTTGGTCTTCCTGACCCATCTTTCCCAAGTTTCCTGAGCCTTAGGTACAAGAGTTGTGTTGTAGATGATTCTGTTGGAGCTAGGTACCCGATGACCATCTCTTTGTTTTGTAATGGTCTCCATCTGCTGCAAAGAGATTCTTTGGTAAGGTGTGTTTTAGTTAACATGAAAAGACACCATGTCTTAGTTGCTGTGAAGAGACACTATGACCATGGCAACTCTTGTAAAGG
Source organism: Neotoma lepida (assembly GCA_001675575.1). Taxonomy (NCBI): domain Eukaryota; kingdom Metazoa; phylum Chordata; class Mammalia; order Rodentia; family Cricetidae; genus Neotoma; species Neotoma lepida. Next base: position 17,840 of record LZPO01018406.1, on the reverse strand, counting down.
AAAACATTGAATTGGGGCTGGCTTACAGTTCAGAGATATTGTCCATTGTAATCATGGTGGGAAGCATGGCAGCATGCAGGCAGACACGGTGCTGGAGAAGGAACTCTGAGAGTCCTACATCCAGATCCACAAGCAGCAGGCAGAGAGAGAGAGAGAGAGAGAGAGAGAGAGAGAGAGAGAGAGAGAGAGAGAGAGAGACTGGGCCTGGCTTGAGCATTTGAAACACCAGAGCCCACCCCCAGTGACACACTTCTTCCAACAAGGCCACACCTCCTAATGCCACTCCCTAAGTATGCAAATATATGAGCCTATAGGGGCCATTTCTTTTGAAACCACACAAGGGGTGAGAGTTATGCTTATCTGTGTAGATAGGTTAAGTTTTAAAATGCAGTTAGGAATTGTACTGATCTAGTGAAGTGGTGATNGAAGGTTCTCCTCTAAGACCTGCAACCTCAGTGGCTCCAGGAAGCCAGGTACCAGGTTTCCAATACCAGACATGATTTCCCTTCGTTTGTTGGGGCCTTAGAAGTCTAATTAGCCAGCTGTTGGGTACTACCAAGATATTAGAGTCCCTTTAGGAATATCTTGCCATGCTGGTCATTGTTGTGATTCATAAGTATCACAGTTGGGTGGAACTTTGATTGTTTTCCCCTGTGGAAGCTTGGATAGTGACTTCCGGTACTGTGAAAGGAGGAGGCTTTCAGGCCAGATCCAGAACTTTCTGAATCCTATGTCCTAAGTGTGTGATGCCTTCAACAACTTATGGGAGTCAACCAAGGCTAAAAACAATAGACTGTATTGTCTGGTGGGGGTGTGTCTCTTGGACTACCCTTACCAACAACTCTAAAGGAGGTTTCTCATGCCTGTTACTTGGTGTTTGTTATACAGTCTATGGTTCTTATTAGGAACATTGTCATCCTAAGTGGCATAACTTGGTTTCAGTGTGTGTGTGTGTGTGTGTGTGTGTGTGTGTGTGTGTGTCTGTGTGTGTGTGTCTGTGTGTGTTACATACATATATATGTATATATAATAGAGGTAAATATAAGATAATTTAATTTTTTAATGGCTTTTAAAAACACCCTTAGTGTTATTTGTCCTTCCTCCTACTAAACCTGAAAATTGTGAGGAGAAAGACTGAATCCACAATTGTTCAACTGAAGCAAGCTTTATTAAAGACTGGCCAGGAAGATGGGCAGTGGCCAGCTCCATACCCAGGATTGCTGGAGAAATGGCGTGAATTAAGTCAGCCAAACCCATGAGGCCGTGTACTTTCTGCTTTTGTCCAATCCGGGCCAAGCATACATCCTGATGTACTTCCTGCCTACATATCTCCTGCCTGTGCGTGTGTGATAAAGCACATCTTGTGCAGTTGGGGCAACCAACCTTGTTTACAGACATCAAAGCAGGTGGCTTGTTATCTTACATGAATAACAGCCCCCAGCATTCCAAGAAGTTATGTGTCCTTGGGCAAGTAGTGCTTATAGGTTAACTTTAGCCTTACACTCCCTTCTCTCTTCCTCTGTAGCTCTCCCCAGTTAAGTATCATGTTTTTCCCATTTCCCTCTGCATATCATCTGTATCCCGTTATTTCCCTCTCTAGACCAGTTGTGGCATTCATTGTAACTGTGCCTTTGATACTTGATGGTCTTTTTTAGGCATGCAGTGTTTGCTTGATTCATTCCCCATCCCCTTGAGTTATCTTTCTCCCTGATGTGAATCCATCCATCTCCATTATGTCATACCTCCATATTTTACTGATCCTGCAGATTGTACTGAACTGTAAGAGTGAAACTCCATCGAAAGGGAAACATTGGCTTTCCACAGTGGCTAGGAAGAATCCTCTGCTCCAAGTAGTCTATAGTCCTGCCTCCCCAAATCTCCTCTTTCCAAAACTATGATTTAAATAGTACTTAAAAAGTACTCATCCCAGCCACATCCATACTAGAATACCTTAGCTTTTGTTGCACTCATGTTCTGTATTTATTCTTATTGCTTAGCATCTTCTACTAGAAGGCATAATAGTATCCTTAGCTTTGTGCCTCAGCATTCCCCCCTCAGTTTTCTGTATAGACATATTTACAAGGCACTCAGGAGGCAGAGATAGCAGATCCCTGTGAGTTTGAGGCCAGTTTGGTCAGTTCCAGGACAGCCAGGGATATGTAGAGAGATCCTGTCTCAAAGAACAGAAGGAGGGGGGATATGCATACTTAATGCTTTAGAAACTGACATGATTCACTACATCTTGAGTATAGAATTCCCAAGCCTGCCTCCCATTTACCAGGATCATGAGGATTATTATAAAAGGCTACCATTTGAATTATTCTTCACTCAAGCAGTGACAGTTTTCAGTGATACTGGATTTTATAGCACGTATCAAATCCATTGCATAATAATCAATCTCCCCCTTTGTGTTGAGTTGCATAACAAATAGATTATATCCTCAAATTGATCTAAATTGCATTTCCAAACTTCAGACTACCAAGGCCAGTAACTATCTGCTGGTAACATCTGGGTTTTATCATACTAAATTTTTAAAAGTAGATAACTGAAATTTTTGTTCATCTAAAATCACTTCAAGCTTCTTATACCTCTTCACATACATTCATCCATCAATTGTTCATTCCTTCATAAGCCCATAGTTAGGGGTGGTGAAAAGACTCTCTACCCCATGTAACTAATCTAAGTCGGGTTTTACCTTTAGTCCTATAAAAGTCAACGTTCACTGTACAGTGCTCTGCCATGGGTGTTTTTTCTGTCTCCTGTCATCAAGCGTTGACTTCACATTGTTTTATAATGAGAATCTGTCACAGTCTGACAGACAAAAAATAAATTTGCAGTGCTGGCCTTGCCCTCCTGCCTGGCATTCATTTTCTAGAGACAGATGTCTCAGTACTTTTCAGATGCAGGCCAGCATATCTGATGTGCTTAGTCAACACTTACATGGGAAGACTCGGTATTCAGACTTCATGCCTTTGCTCTAGACTCCTGGCATTGAAGAATGGACTGTCCCTATGACCTGTTTCCATGTCTCAGCCTCTGTACAGACTTTCATCACTTGTCACTCGTGTATGAATAACAGATTTTTAACACAGTGTTCATCTGGTATTTTGTCATTTTGTCTATATTAACTTTCTGTCTCCTGTCAATGAGGTTTGAAAAATTAAGCCCCTCTGTAAATATGATTCTTAACTAGAATTTTTATGATGCATTACTGTAATTATTTTCCTTTAAAAACATTTTTTTAAGTTAAGTTTATAGAATTCTGGATAGTTGCATTAAGCTTTAGACATGGGAGCTGAAATTTACTTTAATCATTCAAAGGAACATTAAAAACAGAGAAGATTCCTCAGTGACGATGGTTGCCAGAATCTTACAGGTGGAGCGGGAAGGTGAAGGCTGCAGGTCATGGGAACGGCACTTCTGGAAAGATATGAACTCTCATATATAGGAAACAGCCTCTTGTTTGATTCACTTAGATTATACAGCACTTAAGATGGGAATAGACTGGGAGGTAAACCAAGTCACAAAGGCTGAACATCATTTTTCATTATATAGAACTGTAATATGTAATATAGAAAATAAATATGTAATATGGTAGAATGAATGTGATATGTGTTAAAAATATTATATTTACTGATTGATTTTTTATTCTTAAATACATTCTACCTACATCCCCCAAATTCCCTTTTAGTAAAATCTTGGAATATAAATTAAGACAATGTAAATACAAGGACAAAAACAGCATAGATATGGGCATGGAAGAACATTGGATTGGATATTGCATGTTCACCTTCACAGTCCAGGGTTATGTGGAAATCATGGTGGGTTTTTTTTTTTAAGACTNAGATTTATTTATTGTGTATACAGAAGAGGGTGCCAGATCTCATTACAGATGGTTGTGAGCCACCACGTGGTTGCTGGGAATTGAACTCAGGACCTCTGGAAGAGCAGTCAGTGCTCTTAACCTCTGAGCCACCTCTCCAGCCCAGAGGGTATTATTTCTTTATCATAGTGTTGTTACATATTATAATTTGTAAAAATCCAACTGTGACAAAACTTTATACATTAATATTTATTTTAGCATTATGGATTGAATTGTTTTGAACTTTGTTGCTTAAAATGATGAAAAAAACATTCTTTTCTACCTGGAAATCTGTTATCACTGACAGCCTAGAGTTACTGAGTGACCCAGAGGTGGTGGTGGCATTGTGACATTTTTAAAAAATGGCGCAATGGGCTCATATAGACCTGAATGACATGCACTGCCACCTGAGGCCATGGCATCATACAGTCCCGAACTGCAACCTGGGCCGTGTCTGGGTCCTGCCACATCCAGGGTCTGCATTGATGTCCATGGTTCCTGTTACCACCAAAGACAATGAGGATAGGGCTGCACAGAGCTGGTCCTGCTTCTCACTAGCTGCAGCAGTGGGAGAACTGGCCTTGCCTCTCACCAGGTACAGCACTCAGGAGAACAGGCCCTGCACCTGGCCTGGGCAGCACAGTAGACCTGTCCCCATTGACAGGGCGCTGGTGAGCTGCCCCTGAAGGTGTGAGAGTGGGAGACCTAGCCCCACTATCTGTCTGTCATGAGGTAGTGTAGGCAAGGGAGAGATGCTCTCCCCTCTCCTGCACCCCTCCATCTCTCCACGCCTATGGTGGATGGGAGAGCTGGCCCTAAGGTCATGAAAGTAGGAGAGCTGGCTCTGCCCCTCACCAACTGCAGCACTCTAGAGAGTGGGCCTTGCTACCTGCTGCATCGGGTGAGCTAGCCANAGCAATGCAGGAGAGCTTACCCAGCTGGTGAGGATGAGAGAACACTAGTGGGCTGACCAACCCAGCTACCACCCAGACCCGGACCCAGAACCAAGGCTGTGAATTAGCCTGCCCTAATATCCACCTCGTCTATATCCATCCCAATATCCATCATTCTGGAGCACGTGAAGGGGCCANACCTGCAGATCCAAAGCTATAGGATCTCCATGATGCAAGGCAACAACAGGATATCCAAGAGGAGTCCCAGTGAGGGCCCAGTATCAATAATGTAGCAGAAGCCAGAGGCCTCGAACCAGACCAACAAACTCAGTACAAGTAAAGTTGTATGGACTAAAGGGTATTCTATATGACTCACTGTCACACTACAGCTTCTACACTGAGATTTTTGTTTTGTTTTGTTTTGCTTTGCTTTGCTTTGCTTTGCTTTGCATTGGTTTTCGTTTTGGTTTGTTTATTCATTTATTTGTTTGGGGGTTTTGTTTGCTTGCTTTTGATTTTTGGTTTTTCTTTTAAATTTTATTTAATTTGGGGACAGAGGTTGCAAGGGCAGAAGGCAGATATGAAGAGGAGGGGAGATGAATGGGATCAGGATGCATGGTGTGAAAGCTGCNAAGAATCAGTAAAAAGTTAAAAAAAATCTGGCACAGATAAAAATCCAAGGTAACACTTAGTATTCTTTATATTTTTCTTCTGACCTACTGATGACCCCTCCCCTTCTCCTAGTACTCTCCCTCCTCCTCTTCCTCCTCATCTTCCCTATCCTCCTCTTCTCCTCCTCCCCCATCTTTCCCACACCCTCGCCTCTTTGTACATGCTTGTTAGCTTTTAAAGAGTTCAGCAGAGTATCTCATTTTTCCAGGTTCTGGGTATCAAACCTACCACTTTTATTTTTAAAACCACATCTTTGCATGACAAGAAGGAGTCCCACTTTTTATTTTCCTGAAAATAATATTCTATCTATCATTTATCAATTAAATAATTTCCTCTTTAATATTTTCAACTAAAATGATACTTACTAAGCAGAATTTGGTCTGTTATACAGGAAAAAGATTTATTCAACAAAATCTTCCTCTTCTTTTTTCTAATACTTAAAGTGTGCAAAACAAAAACAACAAACAACAAACAAACAAACAAACAAACAAACAAACAAAACAGTTCACCTCCTGAAACCTGTGAGTGGTTTTAGATAGCATACCAGTATAGCGTCAATATAACAACATTTTAGATTGAAGTAAGGTTCATTCTAGAAATGGAATTTTCGCTTATTCGTGTTAAAATTTTACTGCTTTTTGAAACTTCTTATTTAAAAGCCTTTGAAAGGTCATTCACACGTAACTTCAAGTCCTGGTTGCCCTATTCTGGTTTGTTATTATTTTATTTTGTTTTCTTATTATTTTATAGATGCCTGCTTGTATTCTAATGAGAAAGAGAAAGAAAGGATGTGGATTTGGGTAGGTAGGGAGTTGGGAAAGATCTGGCAAGAGTTGAGGGAGGGGAAACCATAATCTGAATATTCTGTATTAAAAGAATCTATTTTCAATAAAATATNTATAGTGAAAGCATGTGATCAGTTGAGAACTGAGAAGGTAAAAGTAGCACGGGCCCTCTTAGGATACCTAATTTCTTGATGTGTATGGCACCTTTGAGTTTGAGATTTCATTTTCAGATTTCCCAAGACTGTGCTAATGCCAACCTGAAAAAATGTGGCCAAGGTAAATTAAAACACCCGGACTGATGTATACCAGGAAGCTCAGTCCTTCCANTTGAGGCCAATGTAAAGAAATTGTTTATTAATCCGACATCGTTTTTTCCTTAACCCTTCTCAGGAAGCCCCTGTGGTGGCCAGAGCAGCTCTGTTCCTGGAATGTGCCCGTTTTGTTCACCGGTGCAACCGGGGCAACTGGCCAGAGTGGATGAAAGGACACCACGTGAACATCACCAAGAAAGGCCTTTCCCGGGGCAGGTCTCCCATCGTGGGCAACAAGCGGAACCAGAAGCTTCAGTGGAATGCTGCCAAGCTCTTCTACCAGTGGGCAGATGTGAGCTTTTGTCTCTCTTCTGTAAAACTTAGGGCATTTGAGGGAAAGGAAGTTTCTCTTAGTGAATTTGTTTTAGAGACAGTTTNTTGTCTGTTGTATTCCAGGTACTGGATGAATACTTTTGGGGGGAAAAGTAATCATTTAATCTCCCCCAACAAGTCTATAAAGCTAAATATTACTATTTGGTTTTATAGTTAAGGACACTTAGGTTTATACAGGGCAAGTAACTTGGCAGGTTGTGTATAGTTGAAATAGTCAGTATTTCATCTTCCATGTTGGGTTCCAAAGCCTTGGTTTTAATTACTGAATTCA
>LZPO01018404.1:3016-14269 GCA_001675575.1 Neotoma lepida | reverse complement strand
GCTAAACCCCTGAAATGTAAGCTAGTTCCAACTAAATGTTTTCTTTATAAGAGTTGCCATGGTCATGCTGTCTCTTTACAGCAATGGAATGCTGACTATGACACCAAACCAAAAACCAATGTTATATTTTTCATTTCATATGATAGAAAAAATTTNAAAATGTATAATACAATTCCTACTGAGCAGGACAAGGAGACTGACACACATGCCCAGGGCACCCTTGCCCTGGACACAGAGCAAGAAAACACTGGCCTGCCCAGCGCCTTATGGTGCCAGGTTGTTGGTAACTATTATGGTGAGCAAATGTATGGTGTGGTATGGGAGAGAGAGAGACAGAATGGTTCATGTCCTGTGGACAGAGGCAGATCTGAAGAGGTGAAAATGGTGAGGAACAGGCTGAGGTGGGTGGCTTGATTGACACCCAGGGCCATGGTGATGTCTGGGCCTGGGCTGCTGCTGAAGCCAATGTCTGGGTCTGTGGCTCTGATGCAGCCGTAGTCTNTGTTGATGTCTATGACTCCTGATATTGTGGAGGGGACCCAAAATATCTTGACCACACAGCTGCCATGACAGGCTTAGGGGCCTAGACACAGCTTCTGTGACAGGCTTACTGGCAGGCAACACTCACATCCAGGAAAAGCCATAAGCTGACACCACCCAGAGATCCACCCAGGGATGGGGAAATACCTAACATCCCAAACATTCCGACCATTAGATAAGGTGGCCAGATGTCCCTGAGTCTAGCACACATCTGTTTTTGTTTACAGATACCCCTAGACAAATGTCAGCCCATCAGGGTCCTGAATCCTGGAAATCCCCTCACCCCAACCTCTGCTATGATAAAAACCCCATCCCGCCTGAGCTCAGGGCTCTCTGCTCTCACCACTGTGTGGGACAGACAGACAGACCAAGCTCAGAGCTTGAAAATAAAGGCTCTTTGCTTTTACATATGGAATTCAGTCTCCATGGCAGTGTTTTGGGGGTTCTGCAATCTGTGCATAACAATACCACCAAAGCCCCAGAGGATAGGGTTGTACAGAGTTGTCCCTACCCCTCACTGGCTGCAACACTAGGGAGAACTAACTGGTCCTGCCTACCCGGGGCAACACAATAAAGCTGACCCTATTCTTGGGGGGTGGAGGCAAGCTGATCATAAGTGCGTGAAAATGGGAGAGCAGATCTCACCCCCCTCATCTACCATGTGGTAGAATGGGTGAGGGAAAGATGCCCTCTGACTCCACCCCCCCACACCACCTGTGGCAGGTGGGAGAGCTGGCCCTGAGGTCATAAGAAGTAGAGCTATCCCTGCTTCTCACCAGCTGAAGCACTTGGGAGAGTGGCCCCCAACACCTCGCCTGGGCAACACAGTAGAGCTAGACTTGATGGTATAATTGTGGAAGAGCTGATCCTGAGGGCATGAAAGCAGGAGAACCAGTGCCACCCCTTGCTCCTTGCTGCATAGGGTAAGCTAGCTGGGGCAGTACTGGAGAGCTCACCCTGGTGGTGAGGACAGGAAAGAACTGGAGGCTGACCAACCCTGCAGCTGCCCAGGACCAGAACCAGAGTTATGACTTGGCCTACCCCAACATCCACCCCATCTGTGATCTGCTGGAGCACATGAAGGGGCCTGACCTACAAACCCAAAGCTGCAGGATCTCCACAACACAGTGTAAAAGCAGGATGTCCAAGAAGAGACCCAGTGAGGGCACAGATGGTATAGCAGAAACTAGAAGTCTCGAACCACACCAATGACTCTTTGCAATGAACACTTGCAAGAAAAGATATATAGACAAAGGGGTACTGTGTGACTCACTGGGCCACACTACAGCTTCCACAATGAGATTTTTCCTTTTTTCCTTTTTCCTCTTAAATTTTATTTTATTTTATTTTGAGGGGGAGATTNCAAGGGCAGAGGGCGGATACAAAGGGACAGAGAAACCAATAGGATCGAGATGCATGATGTGAAAGACACAAAGAATAAATAAAAAGAAAATTTAAAACAAAAGAGTAAATGTGAAAGATTTAATCTTAATAAAATTTAATTTTAATAGTTTTAAATTTTAATAATAAAAATTTATTTAAAAATTAATAAATTTTCATTTTAATCTTAATAAAAGTAAAGGATTTCAAGGACAGCAAAAATGGAAGAGGGTTTCTGGAATGCATGTGCAATAAAATAAGGCTGAGTAGCTGGCAGGTGGCACCCCCTTTAATCCCTGCACTTGGGAGGCAGAAGCATGGAGCACTCTGAAAGTTTGAGGCCAGTCTGGTCTACATAGCACATTCCCGGCCTATATAGTAAGACTGTCTCAAAAAGCAATATGNGTAGCATTAGAATGAATATGTTATCTTTAAATTATGAAAATACCTGTTGTAATCAACAAAGCTGAAAGGAGTCAGAGATCCAAAGAGTGCTTTGACATCAGACGTGGAGATGAAGAGTCTGGAGTTTGCCCAGCTGGTTTCTGGTCTTGCTTTGGTCCAGTGTTTCCTCACTCTGCTCCCTTTGGAACTGTAATGTATATTCTGTGCCACTATATGTTGAAAGTATGTGATGTGCTTTTTCATTTTGATTTTACAGGGGATTATAGTTAAAAGGTTGCATGAGTCTCAGAAGAAACTTTGAACTTTGCACTTTTAAACATTGTTGAGACTGTGACAGACTAGAAGGAATTTTGAAGATGGACTGAACGTGTTTTCCATTATGGTAGGGTTACAAGCCTCTTGGGGCCAGGGAGTGGAATGTGGTGATTTGAATAAGTATAGGCATAGGGAATGGCACTATTAGAAGGTGTGGGGCTTGTTGGAGTAGCTATGGCCTTGTTGGAGGAAGTGTGTCATTGTGGAGGTGGGCTTTGAGGTCTCAGATGCTCAAGCTAGGCCTAGTGTGGCATTCACTTCTGTTGCCTGCAGATGTAGAACTCTCAGCTCCTTCTCCAGCACCATGCCTGCCTGCATGCCACAATGCTCTCCACCATGATGATAATAGACTAAACCTCTGAAACTGCAAGCCAGCCCCATTTAAATGTTTTCCTTTATAAAAGTTGTCATCGTCATGGTGTCTCTTCACAGCAATAGAAACCTGAACTAATACTATCTAACACTTAACAGAAAACACAAAAACATACAAGAGAACAGGTTCATCTCCTTGGTAATGAGGAAAGAGCCAAACAAAATAGCAAGTGACTAACACTACCTACTAGGCAAATAGACCAGGCAAGAGCTGATCACCATACAGAACAAATGTAGTTCAGCATGAATGAAAGGGTCAGCTAATGGGCTGTAACTAGACTTCCTGTAACTAGACATTGACACTAACTACAGCACAGCACTTTTAAGGACCAGAGAAGTTATAACGAACTTGGACTTGAAGGCTAACACAACAGGAGTGGGCTTTACCATAAGAACAAAAAGTGAACTTAAAAAGGGGGGGGGGCGTGCCTCAGATACTGACGTGTGTGAAACAAACCTAGACAAAGAAACTGCTGAATAACTTCATCAGCGTGGTGCCACTATCCAACCACTGAACCATCAGCAGGCCAAATTAAGATAACACCACTCAAGAGAAACTAAGATGACAGAGCTGTGGCACAGCTCAGGGACAGATGCTACGTAACTTGAGGAAGACNCTGGACTCAGTCTCTAGCACAGAAAAGACAAGATGACAGAGATTATAGAATATAATAAAGGAATGTGGACAGTGGTCACCAACGGGGCAAGACGGAGAGGAGTTAAGGAATGCCATAATTGGGAGATTCTAATGTCTACCCAAGGAGCAATTACGGGTCTTGGCAGAAATTCAAAGGGCATTCCACACGGCTGTCATTANGAAATGTCTGCAAACCATTTTTATTNATTCCCTGAGAATATTTTTCCTGATATAAAGTTAAAAAGCAGGAACTCACAGTACAGCTCANCGGTAGAGTATGGCTCAGAGTANATGAGGAAATACATACAAATCAAAACATACAAAATCAGCCCGGGGTGGTGGTACACGCCCTAATNCCAGCACTCAGCAGGCAGTGGCAGGTGGATCTCTGTGAATTCCAGGCCAGCCAAGGCTACAAAGTGAGATCCTGTCTCAAAATAAATAAGTAAACTCAAGAATGAGTAAGCTTAAAAAATAACTGAATTTGTACTCTTCCTTTACCATATAATGTGGCAACCTGAGTTTCAAGCTCACAGATTTCTCAACAAAAATCACACAGAAGAGCACCAGGTGGGAAGATTTGCAGTGAGCAGCCAGGCAAGGTGCAGGTCAGGGTGGGCCAGACGTCCTGGGAGGTGTGGGTGCTCAGCATCAGGCCTGACAGCCTGAGTTCATCCACAGAACCACACACTNGAAAGAGCTGACTCCCGCAACTTGTCCTCTAAGCATACTTCAGCATACACACACGGCACAGAGTGAACATGCAGACACAAAGTGAATAAAGGTTTTAAAAACACATTCCCCCTAAGGGCATGCTGGCCACTGGGGCAGCAGAAACTGGAGAGGCTTGAGATTTCAGACTTCCCTTGTGGATAAGGACGAGTGAGGGAAGAGGTCAGGTGTAGGAGCAGAGGCTTGCAAATACTGAATGCCCAGCCCCCAACAAAGGATGGAGTGTGGNNGCTTCCTGCTGCTTTAGCAGATGTGGTGAAGAAACNTAAGTCATTAGGGGACCCTCATGTCCATCCCCAGCATAGGAAGATAGGATGGATAGACAGACAGACAGAAGATGGACAGACGGCAGTCATACTTCAGTATCTGTGGGATCTGATTCCAGGAACCCCCAAGATGCAGATGTTGAAGACTTTCATAAAAACTGTATAGAGTTTGCAGGCTGGGAGTCAGCTCNGCTGGTGAAGCTTGCTTAACATTTGTGACACTCTGGATTCAATCCCAGCACTACATAAACTGGGCATGGTGGCAATCTGTAATCCCAGAACTCAAGAGTAAAGGCAGAGAGATCCCAAGTTCAAGACCAGCCTCAGATACATATCCAGTTTGAGGCTAGCCTAGGCTACNTGAGAACCTGCTTTAAAAAAATTGTATAGTGTTTGTATGTAACTTATGTATGCTGCCCTCCTGTATACTGAAATTACTTCTAGGTGATTTATAATGCCTAATAAAATGTTAATGTATATAGAGTTTTATAGTATATTGCCTATGGTTTCATGACAGGATCAAAGCCTACACATACTCAGACTAAAGATGCAATAATGCCTCCTGCCATCGTCAGGTTTCCATTCTCTTCTATATTTTGTGTTGGAAATACCTCTAGTGCGAGCGCTTTAAGAGGTGGAACTTATGCAGCAGGCGAGCCTTAAGAGCACACTGGGCAGTGTGGGCCCAAGCTATTCTAAAACAGTCAGAGAGGAGCAGGCAGGACTGTACCTTCTTAGCACTCTCCGAGAGGACGCTGAGGGCCATCTTCGACATAGATGGGGCTGCCAGCGCAACTGTAAGGACCAGAGAGAGCTGCTGTTTATGTGTTACCCACGCTTAGGTATTTAATATAGCAACATAAAAAAGACAAGCCTTACATACATAAAATTAAAATCCTGACACCAGACAATTTCACTTTAAAATGTTTCTTTATTAAGTACTTTAAGAAAAAATTGCCAGCATTACACTACAAATTTTTTTTTCCAAAATAATGAAAGGGGATTGAATACAGGCCCTCATACATGGCAGGAAGTATACTACCCCTGGGCTATGTGTACCACTATGAGATTAATTCCACACAGGCAAAATTATCCTCATCAATCTATGCCTGATATCCCACCACTCAGGAGCCTGAGGCAGGAAGATCACTAGCCTAAGGTAAGCCAGGCCTACATAGCAAGACCCTGTCTCAAAATTACCCTGGTGCTACCCCAGCATGGCCACAGCTTAANAAGACTAAGGAAGGATCCTTACTGGATGGGAGAGATGGCTCATCCGGCAGGAGCGCTTGCATCCACAGCCTGCCTATAACTCTAGGGCCCTCTTCTGGTCTCCTCCGGCACAAATAAAAATGAAAAATAAAGTGTCACTGACACTGCATGACTGGAAGGTTTACTGTGACTCTAGAATAATTGAAGTGACGTGGTATGTGCTAAGCAACAAAGGAGCCAGTACTGAAACCACACAAACACAGCCAACTGCTCTTTGACGAGGCGCCAAGGCCGTCCAACAGAGCCTGGACAAACACTGACAGNGCCAACCCCCCTGGTCTGCGCATGCGCAGAAGCAAATGACACCAGGTGTGATGGCCCACACACCTGCACCTGTTGAGAAAGGAGGACCACTGTGAAGTCAAGGTCATCACGGACTGCCTGCCTATGGAGCTCCAGAGCTGGGATCTAGAGTGAGACCCGCCCCCAAAAACAAAAACAGGAAAGGAAATTAGATGGAAATCTTACAGCTATCAAAAATTAACTCAAAATGTGTCATAAACCTCCACTGTAAAACACAGAACTGAAAATGTCTAGAACACAAAAGTAGGAAAACTAAGTGGCCTTAGATTTGGCAATGAAGTGTCAGAATGTGCACAAAAGCGTGATCCATGAATTGCAAATACATTNAAATAAAATTTCTGCTCTGTCATACAAACAGAAACTTAAGAGAAACACAACTGCACATTTGAAAACATGTATTTGACAAAATACTGATATCAGAACTCTAGAAACTGGAAGAGACCGATGTGGTAGAACACATCTTTCATCCTGGTACTCAGAAGGCAGAGGCAGAGACAGACAGATCCTTTTTTTTTAAATAAATCTTTTTTAAAAAAAATTTATGTTGCCTCATATCTTGTGGAGAGATGGCTCAGTGATTAAGAGCACTGACTGTTATTCCAGAGGACCCAGGTTCAATTCCCAGTGCCCATGGCAGCTCACAACTGTCTGTAACTCCAGTTCCAGGAAATCTGACACCCTCACACCAATGCATATTAAATAAATTATTAAAAAAGAATTTAAACCTGAGCCTGGCAATGGTGGCACACACCTCTAATTCCAGCACTCAGAAGCAGAGGCAGGTGGATTTCTCAGTTCGAGGCCAGCCTGGTCTATATAGAGAAAGTTCCAGGACAGCCAGGGCTACATAGAGAAACCCTGTCTCAAAAAATTTTTTAATCTTATTTTATGCATATGAGTATTTGCCTGAATGAATGCCTTGTGCACCATGTATATGCCTGGTGTCCTGGAGTTAGACAGAGCATCAGATCCCCTGGAACTGGAGTTACAGACATTTGTGACATGCCATGTGGGTGCTGAGAATCAAATACAGGTCCTCTGGGAAGAACAGCCTATGCTCTTAGTAATCCTGAGTCACCTCTCCAGCCCCAGACAAATGCGTTTTGTCCGAGGCCCACTTGGTCTACATAGGAATTCGAAGCCAGCCAGGGCTGTATAGTGAGACCCTCAAAATAAATAAATTAAAACTGAACAAGAAAATAATCAATCAATTAAAAAATAATCCGCAAACAATCGGGAAATGGGTCTAGTCCACGAAGTTACAGAGACTGGATGGGCTCACGAAAGGAGCGCAGTATCAGGCAAGCTGGTAATTTGGGAAGCACACATCAAAATCAATGTGGTCCAGTAATATACCTAGTGTAGTGGCTAAATCTAAGCCTTGAAACCACTGAATGCTGACAAAATCATACAGCACAGAAACTCCCAGTGTTGGTGTGGTAAAAACAAACAAACAAAAAACAGTACAACCACTTTAGAAGACAGCTGGTAAGCTCTTACAAAAAGAAATATGGCTTTACCATATTATTAAGCAACAACACAGCAAGGTATTTGCCTAAATGAGTTGAGAATTCTCTCCCTGGGGTGAGACTATGCAAATAATCAGTTTGACAATATAGCATAAAGATCACAGGGCTGACAATGGTGTTGATTCGGAGAAGGTAAACTGAGGCACGGGAACATGGGAAAAGGCATCGAGGACTCAAAAAATTACGTGGGAGGCCGGGCATGGTGGTGCACATCTTTAATCCCAACCCTCTGGAGGCAGAGACAGGAGGATCTCTGTGAGTTCAAAGACAGCCTGGTCCACAGAGTGCGTTCCAGGTCAGCCAGGGATATGTAGAGAGACCCTGTCTCCAAATAAATAGAGGGGAACAGGACACATCGAGAAGAGGCTGAGGACACCAGGGACCGCGGATCTCCGCTCCGCGAACCCACACAGAAGCAGGTGTGTAGACCTGCGTGGTCGTGGTCCGAGTGGCCAGACTGACTGAGCTGGGCACAGCACCACGGAGCTCAGGCCCACATCACGAACTACAGCGTCCTAAGGACACGGGCTGCACCGAGATGCTGACGCCAGGTGGCCCGGACCTGCCTGCGCCTCCGGGTTCCGGCCGCGAACTCTCCATTTCTGGCTTACTGGGCGTCCGGGAGTCCACGGAGGAAGCCCGGATCTGTATTGGCATGATGAAGGATGCTGTGCAGTTCCCAGAGGTCAGGGAGAAAGCGCAGGGCGCCAAATCACGCACCCGCACTCACGCCCACCCAGCTTGGGCCGAAGGTCTTGCTGTCTTGCAGCTGGCTCTGGAGCCCTGTGACAATGTCTGCAGAGAATTTCAGACTCCACTGTCACACGGATGGCAGGCACTCTAGCCAGTGGAGTAAAGGTGCCCAGCTAAGGCCAGACCTTGGGGCCTGATGTCCTCAGAGGTTGGAAATTTTTCATAATTCCGGGGCCTCTTTTGGACCTCCAATGTT
The DNA here is from genome assembly GCA_001675575.1 of Neotoma lepida. Classification (NCBI taxonomy): domain Eukaryota; kingdom Metazoa; phylum Chordata; class Mammalia; order Rodentia; family Cricetidae; genus Neotoma; species Neotoma lepida. The sequence continues at coordinate 5,569 of LZPO01018404.1, read as the reverse complement.
TATAAGCACAGATGTTTAAAAATGTCCTCATACATGGAAGAGGGTTGAGCTGCGTTTTCGTTCTCGGGGAAGACTGAACATCACTCAGTGACTCCTGTTCCACTGACGAGGCACTACCCTTTCACCCTGTGCTCTCGTCTTGTTTTTGCGTTGCTGGCGTAGAACCCAGGGCCTTGGCACTGGCCAGGCACTTGCTCTATCCCTGAGCTATGACCCCAGCTCTGGAAGGAAGTATCTAGTCGGTAATTTCTAAATCCCTAGGAAACTTGAAAACATAGCGGGTAAGATCTCGAGTCCAGTGGATTCCTCCTAAAAGTGGTAGGAGGCTTCATATACAATGTCTGTATGTGGACAGAAATCTTACTATACTAAGAAGCTGGGTCACAATTCCTTATGCTTGTCTCTGGGAACTGTTTGCTGGGCTANACACACAAACTCTCCGGTCCCTCCTTCAGTGTATACTGAAGTTAGTTAGTTCACTTACACTTGCAGCCATCACCACAATTTTAGAACTGTCACCACTCAAAACAAAATACCATAATCAACAGCTGTCGCTTCACTATCTTCCTTGCTCCTTCCTCCAAACCCTAGACAGCACTCATCTATTTTCACTTCGTTCAGACTTTCCTCTTTTGGTTCTTGATATGAAGGGAACTGCACCATTGTGGTCTCTTGTTTAAGATTTCTTTTAAATTTTTAATTATGGTGTTGTGGTGGAACATATGGAGGACTAAGGGGGTCCAGCCCCTCAATAGTCNCCTCCCAGGGTCTGGGAAGAATCTACAGCCAGCTGATAATTTAATCTTTGATGAAAGGAAATGAATCTATGTACAGGAAACTCCTTAGTCCATACACTTTATTATTCTGTGTCAGTTCTCTTCATAGCTTCTATCTTGCTCTCATGCCTACCTCCTTTCTTGCCTGATTTCTCTCTACCTTTATGTGCTGTCCCCTCTAAATTCTATCTTAATTCTCTCATCTTAATTCTGCCTCGTCTTGATCTTTCTTCTCTTGTTCTTCCCATCTNCTTCTTCCTCATCTCCTTCTTCCCCATCTTGCTCTCCTACACCTTCCATCTCATNCCTCTAGTTCTCTCTTCTAGCTCCTCANTCTAGTTCTTCCTCATCTCAGTTCACTCCTCTCCAGCTCTTACCCATTCTCTCCTCTCTTCTCCGTCTCCTCTCTGTTCTCCTGTCCTCTTCTGTTCTCTCTTCCACGTGTCTCCCATTCTAGAGTAAANNTGCCTTTTTATCCCTNTGACCCTTATCTCTCCAAGCTGTCTCTGCTCCNGNCATTTCTGGTGGGTGTGTTCAGTTGCTAAGCAACTTGGCTAGGCAACTTCCATCACAGCTAGATGTACCTGTAAGTTGGAACCCTATAGTTCTGAGTTAATTGTTAAGGGTGGATCTAAAACTAGAGATAAGACTTTGGAGAGGAGAAAGTTAAGCTTAATTAGCACATCCNCTAGGCCTGAATTCCTGCAAGNTCATAAAGGCAGGTAAGAGTTCTCCTCAGGCAGTGACCATCAGGCTTTCTTTTACAACCCAAAAGGGGAGAGGTAGAGGAGGAGGTCAACACTGAGTGCTGATAATCGGTTAATAAATCAAAAGGGGATTTATGTGCTCAACCTACANTCCTAGAAGTGGTTAGGTAAGAAGTTAGGGGTCTGTAAAGTTCATAAGGCAGTATAAGGGTCTCAGCTAAAATTGCACAAGAGATAAAGCTATCCACCTGACCTAGGAAACAGGTGTTGATTCATTTGACCTTGGATGCTTAAGTCTGTTCTTAGAGAGTACAGAGGTATCTCTGATACTCCTTTAGTAGAGGGGAAATTGTATCCAGTAAATGATGGAAAAGCTACAATAGCACACGAGAAATTCATAGTAGGAAACGACTAATAATCAAAAGCCAATATCATCAAGACTCCTTGAGCCTTAGTTTGACCTCTGGAAGGCCCTTGGCTTCTCCAGGTATTAGCTTGTCATAATCAGCTGAAATCCTACTTTATATATTTTTGTGGCTTGCAGCAGGAACGGCCCCCATGGGCTCATACATTTGAATGCTTGGTCATCAGGAAGTGGCATTACTTGAGAAGCATTAGGAAGTGTGGCCTTGTTGGAACGGATGTGGCCTTTTTAGAGGAAGTGTGTCACTGGGGGTGGGCTTTGTGGTTTCAGAAGCCCAAGCCAGGCCCAGTGACTCTCTCTCTTTTTCTGCTGCCTGGAGATCTGGATGTAGAACTCTCAGCAACTCCAACACCATATCTGCCATTCTCCCAACCATGACAATGGACTAAACCACTGAAACTGTAAGCAAGCTGATGGGAATGTCTTTCTAAAAATGTGTTGCTCTGATTGGTTGATAAATAAAGCTGTTTGGCCAATGGTGAGGCAGAATAAGGTTAGGCGGGACATTCGAACTAGGGAAAGAGAAGCAGAAGCAGAGGGGGGCAGACGCCATTCTGCCATCTAGAAAGCAGCAGCATGTAACAGCACACAGGTAAAGCTGATGGAGATATTGTTCTGTATGCTGTGAATATGTGTTGCTCTAATT
>LZPO01018402.1:0-28872 GCA_001675575.1 Neotoma lepida | reverse complement strand
TGAACCATTCTGCTCCCTTTTTTTTCTCCAATACCCCATCACATATTTGCTCACCATAATGGCGTCCAACCACCCAGTCCTAATGGTGCCAAGCAGGCCCATGGTTTCTTCTCCCCACCTAGGGCTAAGGCCCTGGGCAGGCAAATGTGTGTACATCTCCAACCATCCAGTCCTAATGTCGCTGAGCTGGCCCGTGGTTTCTTCTCCTCATTGGGTCTCTTAGTTTCTTTGTTTCTACATAGGAGAGAACACACAATACTGTGTTCTTGTGTCTTTCTTATTTTATTGACTTGATGCCTCCATATTCCATACATTTTTTTCCACAAATGAGAGGATTCCACTCTTCATTATGGCCAAATATTACTCGATTCTGTATGTATGCCATTAATTCCTTATCTATTCACTAGTTGATGGGCTTTTGAGCTGAGTCCATATCATTAACATATTAAAAAGCAGGGAGAGATTAGTGTTTTACAGATAGAGTACTATGATTGCAACCTCACAGTTGGTCCTCTGTGAGGTTGAGTGAGGTAAACAACAGGAAGCAGATGGCCAACACAGGACTCTTGGTGACATTTCTGTCACATGCCCACACCAGAGCAAGTCAGTCATTTTGAGAACTGTATGGTCTACACAGCAGAAAGGACAATAACTGTTATGATCATTCTCGGAAAATATGCAAAGATAAGAAGAAACCGTACCTCATCCTAGATTCTTGTTTTGTCTCTGAGAAGGAGCCCAGTGGGGAGAATGAGAGTGCCTGAGCTTTGGGAAAGTCAGTGTACATAAAGCTAAAGGAAAGGAAGGAGTGGAAAATGCCATGCCTAAAGTCTTGCCATGAGTTAGCAATTAGNATTTTCCTTTTTAATCTGAGAGGAAATCACCCAGCTTTCCTGGCTTAGGATCATTGCTTTAACATCCCTAACACTGTCCACATTGCTGAGGTCAGGCTTATAAACATTCATAATTTATTTGAGCTGGTTTCTTGGAAAAGTATAGGAATTAGGCAATAAGGAGATCTACAACANGCCGTTAGTTAAAACAGACAGAAATTGGATATGATTCTATTTCAAAAAACATGATCCCTTGTGGCTTGATATTGGCAAAGATGGTAACAGAGATTTGAAAGTGGTCTGCTTTTTTTCCTGGTACCAAAAGTAGCAGCTGGACATGCAAGGACTAACAGAAAACANACTACTGACCATGAACTTCCCAAGGAGTGAGAAGGACTTCCAACTAGGCCAATCAGTGGTTGGGTCTTGCCCTCCCAGCAGCAGCAGAATCTGCTGATCTTTCTGAAGGGGTAGGCCCGGGCCGTGGAGGTAAGTGAGCATGAGAACAGTGCATAAGACTGGGGAAAAGACTGCTTCCTGGTTGAACTATGGTGGCAGGTAATTTTAGTTCTCTATTTCATTAATTTACCCTATTCTAACCTAACAAACCCTTACTATGTGATTGGCTGTGTCTCTACCTTGAAGGGTGTCTGCAATCAAAGTGAAGGCACTCATTGAAAAAGAGTAGTATCCTGTAAATTGGTGCAGAAATGTGTGAGAGGGTCCTGATGAAATGATGANACTTACTTAGGACATTGAATTCTCAGATTATGATGGATCTATTCTGCCTGAGAAATTACCTTTTCTCTCTTAGTGGCAGATGCATTCCCAGCCTGACTGGAGTCCTTCTGTGCCCTCTACCCCTNTGTTAAAGAATTAAACAAACCATTGTCTGCATAAGTAACAGTAAACTTTCCTGAAGGAGATCCAAGCAAGACAATGCTCATTGTCCACAGGTCCACACTCACAATGCAGTTTTGTTTCTAGTTATATAACCAGGCTAGTGAGTGTGTCTCCAAATACACAAATGGTTATTTCCTCGGTTACTGTGCATAATTGGAGTAAATATACTGAGGAGTTGGTAGAATCTCCACATTGGTTCCCTGACCTGTGGAGTGAGGTATATTGTGGTTAGAAAGCCCAGTAGAAACTGTTATATTGCTTCTACTTGGGAAAATAGTGAGTCAGGGTCAGTAATCATGTCCTTGGAAAAGTTACAGAGAGAGTACCACTACCAATAATGTGAAAGATGCAGGGTAATGATTTCAACCACATTTCTGTTTAACTTTCCTGTTTGGCCTGTGCAGAAGACAGACAGACCTTAGAGCATGATGGTTATGTCTAATTAGGTGGTGGATCAAATTGCTGCTGCTTTACAATGTGATTTCCTTATTTATTTGTTTATTTATTTATTTATTCATTTATTTTTCAGATTAAGTTATCTTCTGGTACTGTATGCAGCAACTGATCTGGTAAACGCTTCTTTCTCCATATCTGTCTGTAAGGTCCATCAGAACCAATTTACTTTCAGATTGGTGTATTTTTCTTTAAATATTAAAATTAATTCACCAGCAAAGCACTCTGGGCCTGAGCTTCTCTTGTGACTATTGCTCCCATTCCTTCACTTTTTAATAGGACCATTCATATTTTAAATTCTTTTATAGTAATTATTCTTGGGTTGCTATTCATTATTTTTATCTTCNTATTATTTGTTCTCATTTCATTTAACTGTATAAACTGTTTGCCCAATGATNTTCACAATATAACTTTAAGTCCTTTTAGTTTCTGTAGTGTTGNCAATGATGTCTCCTTGTTCATAAGAGGTTTGGAATTTTTGATGCTAACAGTGATGGCTGAGCTAGAGTGAGGATGCAATGATGAAAACACAAACTATGATTTCTAGGTGGTAGGCCTTTCTTCCTTTCCTGAAGCAAGATGAGGCACATGATTGGCAGTAGGCAAGGGCTGGGGGACATGTCTCAAAGACTCTCCTCTTCTATAAANGCTTTTAGGCAGAAAATAAGAATGAGTATACTTTATTGTAGACTCAAATAGACAATATGATCCTAATTTTATANTCATTCTCCACTTTCCGTATTTTACCACAAATTTCTTTTTAAATATGTTTTATGTTGTATGCATATGTCATGTGGATATATGTCTGTGCAACACATGCATGTCTAGTGCCCACAAAGATCAGAGGAGGGTGTCAAATTGCCTAGAACTGAAGTTACATATGTTTGTGAGATGCCATGTGGGTGCTGGGAACTAAACTCAGATCTTCTACAGGACCAATCAGTGCACTTAACTGCTGAGACATCTTTTAAGCCTCCTATAAGAACTGAAGAAATGTCTCTTATTTGTCCTGGTAATCCTAGAAATAAGTGTGCTATCTGGCACCTCAAAAATATATTGCTAAACTTTGAATGTTCATTTTAACACACACACACACACACACACACACACACACACACACACACACACACACATGACAGAGATATATTCCCAGTTGTCTTTTTCATGTCTTTTTTTTTATTCATAGACAACAGAGGGATATCAAAATGATGTGTTTATGTATCACAGGGGACCTTATCTGTGCTTAAATGCAAAAAAACAACAAAAACTATTACAAATAAACCATATAACCACAGAAATACTTTTATTTTGAAACAAACAGCATGTATAGTTCCTGAGACTTCATTGCAGGTCACTTGTTTCTAAGTACTAATGAATAAAATTGATATGATAAAAGACCCACGCCAACACAGAGATTCTGAACACAGGGACCAAATGGTTAACTACTGTTGTTAATTGCAGTGGACAAGAAAATGTTGCCCCTTTGTTCCTCCACAATCCCCTGAAACATTATTTTAGTTTCTAAGAAATACCTGGGGTTCTTTGGCCACTATTTGCAGGTCTGAGCTTTGGATGACGCCAAGATCATGAAAATCAAGAGGGTGTCACTGAACACACCCATTCAACACANAACTGGTATTCACTTTTTAAACAGCCACATTTTAGGAAACTTAAGCATTGCTGCCTTATGATGGTTGGATTTTCTGCATTATCATGAAGANGGATTCTGCTGTAGATTTCCAATTTTTTTTATTCTTAAGAAACTGATCGTTCTTCATATGCAGGGTTATAAAGTGACTTTGATTCCATGTTGGATCCATTATTTGAGTTATGAGACAGGAAAATCACATTCTAGAATAAAGAAAATATGTGGTTTCAGATTACAAATGAATATATATGTATATATACACACACACAAGTATATATATGTGTGTGTGTGTGTGTATGCATTTAGGAAGGTAGATACATAGACACATGTAGATACATGATAGAATTTCATTCAGTGTTGTACATAGAATTTATAGCTGTTCTAAGATGAGAATAACACATCATTAAGTTATGCACATATTTGATGTATATCGTCTAATCTTCATTCTACACTCTAACTAAGGATCTGGTTAGAGCAAAGCTTCTTGGTTCAGCTACTGAAGACATGCACTCTGAGNGCTGGCTGAGAAAGGTTATACACAATTATTAAACATCATTGCCTTAGTATCTTTGATGCAAGAAAAATTCAAATGGGCAATTGGTCTTTACCAAGTCAAGGCTTTTAATGAGACTAGTCTCTGTAGAAGAAAGTATTCCTACTTAGAAGGGAGGCAGCAGCTCCAGCACCCTAAACACAGGCAAATTCAGCATAATCCCAGGAGACAAATTTAACTTCCCAGAGCCTCAGTTCCTTTGTTTGCAAAAGGGAANGAAAGAACCAGGTGATGTGTTAGGGTCACCTGTTTTCATGTCCAGATAATTCACATCAGCTACACAATTGCCTTCTATCCCTTCATCTACTGTCCTACCTCACTGTCCATCCCAACTGATGTTCACATCATGGTGACTGATTGATTATTCTATCTTCCATTCANGGCAGCATAGATCAGCACATCCCAGAGGAACACCAGANAAGATTTTGGGAGGCCTTTAGCATACTCACCTGAGAGAAGTCAGAATGACTCTGTTGCCACCACAACATGGCAGTGAGCACAGCCAGACCAAGTTCCAACACACTGCAGATCAGCATCAACGAAAGGGCTCCCTAAATTCAGGAGAGGAGATATTGGAGTGAGTGAGTCAGCTGAAGCCCACCTGCCTTGGTGGGAAGTGACTATAGAGATGAAACCATCCCTACTATCANAGAGTGAAGAAAGGACACCANNAAGAAGTAAAATGGATCCCNGCAAACCTAGGCTTAAATNNATGTCTGGTCCCTTCATNCNTTGANGGAAAGTGGGNGGAAAAGACAAACGAAATCAACAAAGCTGTTTCATGCCACTGCTCCTCACCTGTCTTGGGCAGGGATCTCTGACTACCCTGTTCACTCAATGAGGCAGCAGAGAGGAGTAGTGACTGCCAAGACAGTCAGCAGCTCCTGCTCTTGGCTCTCTTAGTGGGAGGCTGGGCAAGTCTCTGCTTCTCTGGGTTCTGGCTGTTCACTTATCACACCTGTAATATTTCTTCCACAGAGACTTGTGAGGGCTAGTGAGGTTCTGACTGTGCCAGCTCTTTGTAAAAGTCAGCATCCATAGAACCTTCTTTCTTGGGATGTGTTTCTTTGGTCTTTTTTGTGATGATAAGAGGCAGAAAAACAACCCAATTTCTATAGTCTGTGACATCACAAATAACTGGAAGAACACACAGTCCATGACTTCTGTCCTGAGGTGTCCNTCATGAAGGCTGCTTGATAGGAAGGAAGATGAATGTCATACTGTAAACTCTTCACTTGTCAGCCCATAGGTAGAGAGGAGATAGAGCATGCCTCCATCACCTAGACACTGTCCCAGCAAATACACTCAACCCACTCTCTGACTTACAATGTGAAACTGTTCNATCATGCCCTTNTACTCTGTGGTCCATACAGATTCCTCCTCAATGCTTTAGGCTTCTAAAGTCAGGCTTAGTTATTCCAGATNGTAATTACTCCCATTGTTTTGCATCTAATTTGCATATACCTTTTCTTATTGTAGTTTCTTAACTAAGGAAGACACACTGAGCCCGGCCGTGTAAGGATCTGAAAAAGCCTGAGGTTGACCATACCTATCTGGCCACTTTCCAGTTGTGCTTTTACTTACTTTTATTGTCATAGCGAATGCATTTTCTGCAGCGTCTTCATTGTTATCTTACTTAATTTTCTCCCTATGTGTTGGGGGCCAAATGTATGTCCTTAGATGTTCTGATTGAAGGCATATTATTACTTTTAGTCATATTGCATTATTTCCTTTCAATAAAATGGAATGGGTCAAAGCTCTTGGTTTGAGCTTTCATAATTTATNTTTCTAAAATTGAAACTTTTTTTTATTCTTAAGAAGCTCTAATAACAATCTTTNTGGTTTCATCACCTACATTATTTGGTAATATTCCCACAACTCCTTGCTAATACCATGTAACCCCTTATTCTAGACTTTTAATTCCATGCTCTTATTTACCTTTACTTTATTCAGCCCTGACCTTTCCCTAAGATCTCAAACCAGACAGAGTGAAAGATTTTCAAAGATAGGAATAAGATCACTGTTTTCCAAAAACTAAAAATTTTCGATGCAGCCTTTAGAAATACTCACAGTCAAAACAGCCTTGGGAGTAGAACAGTCTTTGGATTCGTAGGTATGGCGGTAGTAATAATGTTCAGGTGGTGGCAATGGCTTGTCCTGCTTACACTGCTCTGAGGCAGGATGCAAACCAGTCAGGTTGATAGAGAGGATAATGATGCCCACGAGAGCAAACGAAATACTGAGAATGTTCATAGTCAGGCTGCCATCTACCTGAAATGAGCAACAGGTTATACTTATACCTCTTTTCCAAGATGTTGCACCAATTCTCTTTATTTGTCTTCATTAGCCGCTGAAAGATTAATAATTTCTCTATTCTCCCTAACTAATAATTGTGATCACTAGGAAGAGGAGAGGCCCTGGTTTTCCATCCTTATTTTTCCTATGATCCATTTCCTAGATAATTACCTAACCTCTACCACATGTATCCTTCCCAAAGAACATGTAGGAACACACGAACCCAAAATGTAAATGGCAATTAGGTGGGTAAACAAGATTTCAATGAAGAGAAAGAAAATATTCCCCTGGCAAAATCTTCACCCATGACTTTAATGGAACCCCAGAATGAAAAACTGGAAAATTCTCAAGACAGTGTGAGCAAAGGAGGAGGTGCAGACACCAGCTGTGTTCCCTGNCCCTCAACATTCTCAGTGCTGTAGTTTGGATTTCATGTGTCCTNAGACCCACATATTAAAGACCTGGTCCCCAGGTAGATGATACCATGAGATGTGAGAACCTCCAGGAAGTGCCTCCTGATAAAAGGTTGGTCATCAGAGAAGAGCCTGCAAGGGGATATATCAGAAATGGTATCTTCATCTTATTCTCTCTTTTCTTCCTTGCTGCCATGTGGCACACACCTTTGCTCTCTTAGCATGAGACACNCACTGCCTGTCTCCAACTCAGAACAAATGGATCCACCAAAAGCATGCACTACTGAACCTCCAAAATATGAGCCCAAATAAAGCATTCCTCTTTTGGATTTGAGTTATCCCAAGAGTTGAACTTCAACACACCTAATACCAGCTAATATACTCAGAATAACATGCTCTGCCCACACCTCACACATGGATGCATCAACCACACAGAAAAAGCAGGTGAAACAGTTCATTCCTTAATACTACCTCAGAAGCTCATATGACCAAAGGTGGGTGTGGGGACTTTGTTCTCAGTGTCAGGTAGGCTTTGGGAGTTGGGAAAGGCTGATGATTGGCTATAACCAGGGCCATGTGGGGGTGGATGTAGACAGAAATCTAGACATGTGACTAAAATGTTGTCATTTGTGGAGACAGTGTGAGGCAGAAAAAAAAAAACAGGATGGAACTAGATGTTGGTAAATTGAGGTCACAGTGCCAGAGTTCCATGATCTTTCTTTGTTCTTGAGTACTCAGTTCCAATGTTCACTTTGGATCTCATCTCTACAACATACATAGTGTCAGCAAAATAAATAAACTTGTGGCTTCNTTTCTTCCTCAACTTATAGAAAATGAAAACTGAGCTAAGACCTCTCTGAAAGTTCTGGTTTCAGGTAAGTATTTCCAGGGAGTACCCAGCTGTCTTACACTGGAGTGATTTAATTTCAGGACACTTATATTTTAGACTGATTGTATAAATCACTCAGGATTTGGTGTTTTGGGGTGCTACTTTCCATAAATAGTGACTAAAGTCAAACTCTTGAACTCCTCTAACAATAGTTGCAATCAGGATGCCAGTCAGATGTATGTTCTTAGAACAAACTAGGTTTATTCTAGCTGACATTCTTCTTTAGTTTTCATACACAGAATGAAAAGAACATTCTCCAGCATAGGTTAAATGTCTTTCATGGGCCTTATTCTACCTAGAGACTACCTAGATCCTCAATTGCTTTTAGTCATGGTATTTTACCACAGCAACAGAAAAGTAATTAGTACTCTGTGTATTTGAGAGAGACTGGTTTAGTCTGATCTTAACAACTAAATTCCTAAGATGTTGCATTACATGGCATTCTCTCCCATGACTTCCTGAATCAACTCCTTGAGGAATGTGAGTTGACTGTAAACTAGGTAAATCTTTACATATCTCAAAAGCTTCTTTCTATAGTCCATCTTTCTTCTCTCAATGACTTCAGTTTTCCCCTGGAAAGAGTTAAAAGTCGGTAAAGCTGAATTCTTAACCAAAACAAATAATTACTGAGACTCAGAATTCAAATATTCTGCTTCTTGGCTCAAAAAATGCATACACAATCCCAGCAAAANCATTTCCTTTATGGAGATATAGATTAGAGATGATTCTCACGTGAACATTTTCGTCTGGGATTTTTCATGGATTTTAAGTGGTGAGATTATATAATATACCCACAACAAATACAACTCTTTAAAAATAAGGACATTAGCTTCATTATTAAAGAGTAAAATTTGAAAGCTTTTATGTTAGGCTTTTCATTGCTATGACAAAGTGCCTCACATAAACAAACTTAAGCAACAAAACATATTTCGCTCACAGTTTTAGAGTCTCAGCCCATCATTGTGGGGCTGGTGTTGCAGAGCAAAGCAACTCAGCGCATGATGGTCATGGTGGTCATGGAAGCAGAGTGAGAGGATATCTGTGCTAAGCACATCTCAACTTCTCCGGTTTATTCCATCTGGGTCTTTATCTTAAGGGATGACACTATCACATTTTGGAAATGGAANAGCCTCAAAGGTATGCTTTATTAATCTCCTAGGTGCTCCCCAATCAGGCCAAGTTGATGATCAAGATTAATCATCAGAACCTGTTGCCTACACAATGGGATCATAAGATAGCAGGAGTTTTACATGAGATTCCTTGGCATTGGTCTCGGGCATAAGGCACACTGATTTTGGTTACTGTGACAGGAAGAATGTGCTCTATACAGGGATATGGAGAACCCAGAATCAGCTCACAAATAGGACAAGAATTACTGTACAGCTNAGTTTGAAACTTCAANGTGGAAAGCCTGGCCCTAAAGGGCCTGGNTTTCATCAGCATCAATTTGGGGTTATGTCTCTTGTACTCACCAAAGACTTCGTTGACTTTGTCTCTGTGATGACTGACAGAATTCCAGAGATGATAAACTGCTCAGACAAGAGGAAAACATTGTCAGGTCAATTTCTATGCTCAGACAAGAGGAAAACATTGTCAGGTCATTTTCTATGTACAAAGTGACTACAGTGTTACTCTCTGGGGTTAAACTTCCGTGGGAAAAGTCTCAAGGAACAAATGACCAATGACATACTTAGGCTCTCAGAGGAGTCTCTTTGCCCATGCACTACTCAGAAAACACAAGAAAAGGTAGATTAGAGCAGAAATCTATCCCATTAAAATTGATAAAGACTTTAAGAGGTGGTAAAAACACATTTTGTTAATTGGAAAGGAAAATTTTGGAGTCAGATGGTTTTAGATCCTGAGACATTGGTCTATAGGGAGAGCGAATGGAAAATAGCTATGGGTTTTTTGTCCTCTCTTTCATTAAAAGAGCTATGCCACTCTGATTTGCATATATAAACCAAGCAAACTTCTCTCAGTAAACCTCACTTGAACATGTTGAAGTGTCTTTTTAACATGCAATTTTCAATGTGCTGGTATTTTGGTGAGGAGTTTTGCAGCTGCCATCCTTTAGGATATTGGCCCACTATCCATTTCCCATCATGTTCTTGGTTGGCATTACACCATGATCCTGGTGTCAAGATAATGCTGGTGTCCTAAAATGAGTTTGGAAGAGTACATCTTTCTTTCAGATTTTTATGATAGTTTGAGATCAATTTGCANGAGGTTTTTGTTGTTGTTGTTTTGTTTTGAATAAGGGAAGATATTAACAAACACAGAAGAAAAGAAATAAGACTTTCAGTGACTGACCCTAGCAACTAAAGTAAATGAGAACAAAAGGAAGCATAAGATGGGATGGTGAGAAACCCTTAACATGATTGAGAAAATCAAGAAATACTTTCTCTCATCCAATAAATTAAAGGAAAGCAAGTAGCAAACAATCTTTAGAAATTTAAAAAGAGGTAGAAATTTTGTGATTTCTATTCTCCAAAGTTAAGTAGCCTAGCCACATAAATGAATGCTGAGTCTTTGTCTCTGTGATGCTGGGGTCTGTGCATTCTATGCATGTGTTNGACTATTAAGCTACACCCACAGCTTCACCTGCAGGATCTTTAAATAAAACTAACAGGTGCCAAGTGCCTCTTCTAATGCAAGGGATGCTTAGTGATATGTAAAGAGCACAACATGGAGAGGAGGGAAAAATAAAGTAACAGCCCTGACCTAGAAATCACCACATCAGNCCCATGATCAGGGTTAAGTCAACAGCGAAATGATGTAAATGGTATGCACCCTTCATGAAACATGACAGTATGGCATTTCACTGCTGTCACCTTAACAGTCACCATTCTGTGCTCAATTAAAGATTAAGAAGATATAAGACAAATTCAAACTTAGGAATATTTCACAAAAATCCTGACTAGCACAACTCAGAAACTGTCAAAGTCACCAAGGACAGGGAAAGTCTGAGAAAATCCAAATGAGGAAGTCTAGTGGAGACTCTGGAACAACTGGTGGGATGCAGTNTCTTNGAATGGAAACTGGGACAAAGGACATTCATGAAAAACTGCTGAAATCAGACATCATATTGGCTTGAGATGACTAAAGCAGAAATCATTGGCACAACAGAAGGAAAGGTGGAGCTGTGGGTGCATCAAAGAAAGAAACATAGAAAAAGAAAAAAAAATATTACTGAGCTGCAGTAAGCAGATGGGAAGCCCCAGGGACAGGAAACCTCACTTGGTGCCTGAGANTCATTCACATCAATCTAGAGGAGAGCTGTCCTCTGAGACAAGGACCTTTGTGTCCTCCTGACCCCAGACACAGAGCAGGCTCTGAGGAATNTCTAGTCTATCACCTCCAGTGCTTCCAACAGAGCCAGATCCTAAAGGTGAAAGTGTTCCTTCCTGCAGGGTGGTCCACTGGGTGTCAGTGCACTATACAGAAAGCTCTAGACCACGTGGATACTACTTCCTGGACTTTTCCATAAACCAATGAGGCCACTAAATTCATCATAGTTCAATAAGGTAGAATGAAAGGAGGATATTCACAAGAAATGGTTATTTGAGCTAGATGAATAATATCTTCAGAATGGTGTAACCTCTGCCCTAATACATTAGGATTTTCTGTGGGTGACATACAGAAGAACAAAATCTACCATCAACCTCCTTCTCAAAGTAGACAGAAATTGAGATAGGTGACATCTCTCTCCTCTGTTCTCCCCATCTGACTCCCCACAAAACTCTACTTACAAACAAGGCTCCTACAAATGGGTAGCCAGATTTTAACAGGACAGAAAACACTGGGGTAAAGTGTGGGACTGTGGGAACAGATGCCAAAATGATGCCGAGACTCAACACCATCACACCACACATGATCTGGATTGCCTGTTGAAAGAAGAGAGATGGGAGATTAAAGCCAGCAATGATAAGCGGGACCTCTCCACTCTTCCCATGGTGCTCATGTATGGTCATCTTCTCCAATGTCATTGTTAGCACTGTAAAAGCTCTGGGGTGAAAGAGAGGAAAGTTCATTCTGAAGGGCATGAGGTTCTGCCACAGCCTCAGGCCACCTTCAGGTATTTTTTGTCCATGAACCCCTGGAATGCTCAAGACCCTTCCTAGCATCTCCTGGTCGGGGCTGAGTTGTGAGTCCATGGTTAGCAAGTCTCCTGCTCCCTCTAGTGGGAAGAAGAGTAATCTGAAAGCCCTTCCACTCAGAGCACATTCTAGTGGAAACCTCTTCCTCATCACCTAGAGCCCAGAGAATGCCACATAACGCCATCCTATCTGCCCAGCTCCACAGAGGCTTCAGTCCAGGTGCCCATTCTGGGGTTCCCTAGCTTCTGCACTAAAAGGGTAATTTTGTCTTCCTGACATTCTTCTTTCCCTCACAGCCCTTAGAAGTTTGGTTAAGCAATTTTAAAAATTTTGTTACGTGTACTTCAAAGGAATCTAGATGATTGTTAACCCAAGGCAAGGTCATNAGTTCCATTAAGTTCTGAAACTGGGTAACACAGAGGCCCATGCAGATAGTGTTAGCACAGACAACACTGAAAAACAGCCTTATCTTTCCTCACAGCACAAAATATATGTTCTTTCTCATATCTTCCCTTTACCCAAAAAAGTCCCGGTAGTAAGTCTGGGATGAGCACAGAGAGGCAAACCAATGGTGTTTTTGTGCCATCTCTTCTCCTAAAGAAGAGAAAGGTATTTTATACTTAGTGAGTACCTATAATGTATCTACAAATTATTTTCATAAATAAAATACTAGCAAGTACTCTCCAAAAGTAAAAACAAAAAAATGAATTAAACAACAAAATCTCAATGACTCATATTTGCAATAAGGTGAAATACTTGTCAATTTGTGGAAAGTCTTAGAGATATAAGCAGCTTGCCAAGGACTTTCCACTGGTCTACAGACCACTCTGTGATCACTTTGTCAAAACCAAAGGCTTTCCATACCCCAAATCTATTTCTAGTCCTAAGACAGTGTCTCCTCTCTCTGCCCTCCACCCACTTCAGAGCATTCTGAGTTGGATTTACCGCCATCACTTTGACCTNTGCCTTTAGATGTTTCTTCAGGCTGTCTTGCCTCTGGTGCGTAGGCTGGGGTTTGTATGTTTGGGGAAAGTTGACTCCATTTGGTGAAATCACTGTGACAGTCTCATTGGTCACAACTTGTGGGATCATGATGGAGCTTCCACGGCTGGAAGAGAAAATGCACTCAGCTCTTAAATAGAACCGTGATCATTGTAGGAGTTTGTTGCTGTTGTTTTGCTTGTTTGCTTGTTTGCTTGGTTTGGTTTCATTTTTGATTGTTTGTTTTTATTTGCCTATTTGTTTTTGAGAGAGAGAGAGAGAGAGAGAGAGAGAGAGAGAGAGAGAGANAGAGAGAGAGAGAGAGAGTATGAAGTTGGATGGGAAGGGAGGATCAGAATATATCATATAAATTTTCAATAAAAAATTAAATGCTTTACTTTGAATACAAAAAAATACAACCAACCAACAAAACAAAACCAACTATGCTCCCAGGTTCTGCTGCCACCTCCCAAACTGTGCATCCTCCTGAATTCTTGGACTTGTCTTCTGTCAGAAGAAACTGGTGGTACAGAGAAATGAAAAGCCACCATACCTTGGGTTCCTGAGGCCTTTCCCCACAATGTTAGACACAGCCCACTGATTTTAGATAATAAACACATCATAGGAAGGGACAGCATGAATTCTCAGAGGTTCCTGTGTCCATACATAAATGTTCACACAAAATTTGCAAAATGTAGCTCTGGCTCTTTCCTCAGTTCTACCTAGCTCAAGTGCATTTTTGTTATTTGATGACTTTCACCCTCAGGTTACTCTGCTCATCATGAGATATTAAAATTCAACCTTCAGTGTTTTCCAATTCATGCTACATAGCACTCAAAATACTTAATACCATTTGTTTATTTTGTGAGTCTAAAAGTACTATTTTTAGAATTAGCACTTCATATTTTATCATATTTTAGTGGAAGTGATATTGCAGTGTTTTTAATCCTCAAAACAATCCTTTCTGTCAATGAATAAAATCATAATCAGTAAGAAAATCCAGAGTCAAAGGTTTGATGTACATGTGGAAGTAATTCATGCTTTATACAGTGACATAAGATCAATGCTAAGCAAATATTTAAAGTTCTTAATATTAATCAGTTCCTACACACAGTTGGGTGCTGGACCCCCGCTGTCTCTGACTCTGGTTCCTCTCCCCACTTTCCCATCTGCCAATGGCAGCCTGTGTCTGATTCTCTTTAGCGTGAAGAAGCAGCTGAACGCAGTGGTGTGAGAAGTCCTGGTGTTATAACCTGAGGTTCAAGGTTAGAGCTGTGTCCTTGTTAATTGGAAGGACCAAGTTGCCTGTGGAATTGGTTTCTGAGCTCAGCTTGGTGTTGTGGGATATTTTGATTGCACTCTGACCCTCCCAAGACTCCCAAGTTATACCTTGAATCAAGAGGGCAGACCGGTGACTAGCTGACTGGAATTGGCCATAGAGAAGCCAGAAATTTGGATAGAGAAGGCACACAGGAAGGAAAAGGTAGCGACTGGAGTTTGAGCTTCCTCTTTGTTCTGGCACAAGGGAAAAGACGTGTCTCTTACAGTGTTTCTGGCCAAAAAGCAAGGTCAGCTAGTTGCTACTCAGCCTCTCTGAGCTAGCAGGTTTTCAGCCCAGCCTTTGACTTCTGAGTCTTACTGATAAATAGAATGATAGAGACTTAATTCAAACCTACATATGACTGCTGCAGCAGAGCTGGGACCATGGGACCAGAAACCCTGCCAGGCCATGACCCGACTGGCCAGCAGGGTGCTGACTGAGGGTGGCAGATTATAATTAAAATATCAGTAGATTCATGTGTAGTCACTAAGCCAACAGAAAAACATCAGCTTGGCTCTTTTTTCTCTGTGCCATTCTCAGACTTTAGGCTGCCCAGGTGGTGAATGGCCTGAGAGTCTTTGCAGGTACAAGAGTTCTGCTCCCGTCAATCAAACGGCTTTAGGTCAGTGACCACCAAGATCATGCAGCTAGAAACAGCAGGGACAGAGGTAAGCCAGATGCCCCTTCCCTTCGCCCATTTAGTTCTGAAGTGCCCCGGGGTCTCCATCTCTTTCATAAGCATCAGCAATTTCCCCTAATGAAGTCCCAGAAAGAGAGCTGCACAGGGAAAAGCCTCTTCAGGGTTGCNTACCTGAGCCTGTGTGCTTTCCTGTCTCCCCCAGCAGGGATCCCGGGAATCCCAAGAGCTTTTAATGCTGGGTTCTCTGAGTCTGATCCTTNGTTCTTATTCGTGAAGTTCTGACTGTCCCCAGCCCTTCCTCTTTCAGTGTTGACTACCACACAGGATGTGATGCTTACCGACTGTGGACATGTGAATGCAGCTGCACTTCCTACTTCAGAAATTCCCAGCAACTTCAGAAAAATCACCAATAGAACCAGTGCTGGGAGTGTGTGGAGTGGTGAGCTCCAACACCATCAGCTCCAGATAATGCCCAAGTCCACGTTCTTGAACTTTAGTCATCTACGTGTTAAAGAGAGAACAGCAACAAGCTGGGGAAACCCATGAAGATGAGAGAAAGTGTCTTTGAAAGGCCTGTCTTGCTGCTAAGTAGTATTTAATGGTATTGATTACTAATGATATTTCCAGTCATCACAATATGCAATAAAGTATAATGATAATAGTAATCATGACCTTAGGCTTTAAGGGAATATTTAATAATATGTAATCAACTGTAATAATTGAACATATTACAATACTTTTGGTACTTTTATTTATACCCTTTTTTTCTTTTTTTTCTTTTCTTTTTTTTTTTTTTACTAATTCCCCAGCCTCTGAAGAAGCTGCAAGCAGCCTTTCAGTACTCATTGATTGCTACCCACTTTAGAGCCCTTCTAATTTTCCTCTTCTGACCTGCTTCTAGACCACTGGACTTCTCTAACTGTGGAGGTGCCCAGGGAATGACTGGACACTGCCAGGAAAGTAACGTATGAGGAAGGGAACAAGTGGGAAAGTTTCAACACGCCGTGAATGACTTCAACAATCCCACACTCAGAACGCTGTCACGAAGACAGATGTCCTTGTGGCTTCCAGGCACAGTTCAGAAGCTGACTTTGACAATAATTAATTGTACAGAGGAACCAGAGCCAGATACAGCAATTTTATAGCCACACTCCGGAAACTTCCAGAAAGAACCCAGGGATCCAGCATGAGCTGTCATTGTCACGTCAGAGGGCTGTGGATCCTGCAGTATCTGCACGAATTCTTCTAATGAAGTCACAAGATGTCATTTCATCATTCGGAGTCACCTTTGTTCAAGGCCAAATCAGCACAGAGATAAAGTATTCAATTCCAGAGAAGATTGGGAGACTGGATTCTCTAAGAAATCCATAGAGCGGGGTTTTCTGACCTGGTGTTTGTTCTCCTTTCCCAGGATGCCTATTGCCACTGTCCTTTTCCCACCATGACCTATGCCCTCATCACTGTCCCAGGACCTAGTGAATTAGTGAGGTGCAGCTGCTCTTCTGAGCTTTGACAAAGTAGAAGTGTGGGCTCTTGAGGGCAACAACACCCACTTTTGTTTCCAGGAGAATTTGCTAATAAACTAGTTAAACCTGTCTACTCAAGATTTCCTCTCCAGTCTGTTTTCCTCTCCATGCTCTCACAATTTTAAATGTACTTAAGGACATTTAATAGAGTACATGAGAGATGCATGTAAGACTACTATCACAAAGTCCTACATAGTGACCCAAGAGTGGTATTACCCCATATCTTCTCCATCCATCCATTTCCACCAATNTCCTCTTCTCCCCAACCTGGGGCTTCTGTGCTTTATTTGGAGAGGGGACTTCTACACTCTGAGCAAAAAGCTGCTTTCTCTAGTCTCAGCTTAGTTCCATTCTGCCCTTACACCCTCTGAGTCCAGCACCTGTACTTGGAGACCAAAGACTAACTAACAATAACATGCTCTGTTAACCATCTAGGCCCCTCTATTCACAGTCTCCTATTCTCTCTAATGTTCTGCCCCTCTGCCCATCCCCTCCTCACGGGAAATGCCTCTTCATAATTTGCAATCATTTAGAATTGCTGTTTTCTCTTCTTCCCAAGCCAACATGTACAGTCTCTGGTGATTAATCATTTTCTCTTTGCTTAACTCTTCTCCACCATAGGCTCCCTGCTGTCTGATGTTTTGTAATATGCTTTTCTAATAGCTGTGCTTTCTGGATTTGATCCGTACTTTCCACTTCTAAGTGCAGGCATGTGGAGTTTAATTTGCCTTAATTCAATCTCAAATAATTCTCCTAGCATCTTCATCTTCTTCATTTAATAATGATCTCTCTGATAACCATCTCAGAATAAAAGTCTAAAACTAAGCTTATAGATTTAGTTTGTGTCTGTTACTCTTCCACCATTCAGATTTCTTTATTACTGCTTCCCTCCCCCACAATGTTATTAATATTCAGTTTCATTGAAGACTCAGACATTCAATATATCAGTCAAACTGTTGTCTGTTTAACTATCCTTTAAGGTGTTAACAGCTTGAACCAATTTCCTCTTTGGTCCTTTGATGTAGGATCCTGTGTAGCCCAGGTTGGTTTCTAACTATGTAATGGAGGCTGGCTTTGTGCTGAGATTCTAGGCACACACNCCCAGATTTACCAAATTTGGGGTAGATATTTATCTACATGTGTTATACGTGATCATTTCTTGCCATTTTCACTGACTGTCTTTCAATTCGTCTTCATCAATTTACCCATCATCAGTTTATTATTCATTCATCACACGTCTTACTGAACTACATATATACTCGGAGTGTCCCTGATTTTACCTATCCATCTCACTAGACTGAATGACTTAATACCTACTACTCACAAATTGGTAATCATTACTGAACAATAACTATGTTAGTGAATGTATTGATGAATCAAACAATATGTACCTATTTATAAAACTTTGTCTTTGAAAAACCATTATCATTGAGGATGCAAACTATTTCCACATAGAAAATTATATAACGCTGGGCAGGGGTGGTGCACACCTTTAATCCCAGCACTCGGGAGGTAGAGGAAGGCGGATCTCTGTGAGTTTGAGGCCAGCCTGGTCTACAGAGTGAGTTCCAGGACAGGTTCCCAAGCTACACAGAGAAACCCTGTCTCAAAAAACCAAAAAGAAGATTATATCATGTTAATATATGGAGAGAGAGAGAGAGAGAGAGAGAGAGAGAGAGAGAGAGAGAGAGAGAGGGAGGTGGATTTGGTGGACGTGAATAATGCCCAACTATAGCTGTTGAAGATTCTAGGAACTATGAGCCAAATATTGCCTGATTAAATTTAGTTAAATTCCCAGCCTGCTTCCTCCTTGTTTTCCTTGTTCTCGTGGTTGTAGACACACATAAAAGGCTAACTTATTCCTTGACTTTCCAGAAGGAATGTGTGTGAGACTGTGACATAAAACAAGAAAATGGGAGTAGATTCTGGAACTACTCAGAAACATTTTGAGATGCATCTTCTCTGGTGNGTGTGTGTAATTTNCTGGTTAAACCAGGTCACTGTTTATCCTTTAGAACTCAGCATCTCTTTCTGCCCTGGTCACTGCAGAACTGTAATCACCCCAGTCGGGAGACAGCAGGGTCCCCCTAAAACAGGTTCCAACATGATATGGAAGCTGTGCTATCTCCTGTCATCTTTCTGTGTCAGATGAGAAAGAAAACAGTCTTGTAGACCACCCACTGTGGCCAAGCATCTTGTCCTTTTGAGAGAGAAGCTCAGAATTGTGTTTTCTGTCAAGTACATTACCAGGATAAGAGTGGAGACAGGATAAGAAAATTGAATAAATTCTTTACAGTTTAGTAAATGAAACCTTGTAGTTATAGGAAAAATGTTTTCCTTTCCTCTACTTACATTTTCTGTCATTCTTTTCTATTCTCTTGGTAAGGAAAGAACTGAAAAAAAATCCCAAGTGCTTCAAATGAAGAAGAAAAAAATGCATTATTTTGCAATAACGTTGGTCTTGTTCATAATGTCTCATGGCTAAATTGCGACTGGGAAATAGGAAAGTTGCAGTTGTGAATGCAGCCTAGCCACCTGCTCCAGCGTCGACCNGATTCAGAGAACAAAGGGCGAGAGTGCAACATAAGCACTTTCATGAACTGACTGGGAAGTCTCATCCTTAGCTGAGAACTCAGTTCCCATAACGAGAACAAGGAAGTAACATAACACCAAGAACCACTTGAAAGGAAAGAGAATTGAGCAAAGTGATGGGATTCTTCGTGAGTGTGACAGATTACCAACTGGAAGCACATCTGTGGCTTTGTCTGACTCTAGCATTTGAGTGACCCCNGTAAGGGAAAATTTCTCATTTTTCTTACTTGAAACAGCTTTAGAGCAATCATTTTCTTATTGGTACTGGTCTTAGATCAATTGCTTTGCATTTTTGTCCCATATGTTTTTTTAATAGATATATTTATCCCATTTTATGTGTTTTTGTGTGATGTGTATATGTGCACCACTTGTGTGCCCNGTGGATGCAGAAGTCAGAAGAGGTCATTGAATCCCCTGGAACCTGAGTTNAGATTGTTGTAAACCAGCACGTGGGTGCTGGGAACTGAAACCAGGTCCTTTCCAAGAACAGCGAGGGCTCTTAACTGCTGAGTCANGTCTCCAGCCACATTTGTTATGTTTTCAGTGTTTTATTTCTGAGAACTGTCTTGATATATCTATATTTAAAAGTTAATTTGAGATTATAAGTAAAGAAATAGCAGCAGGTTTGTGTTTTGGGTAAGTTTTTGCTCTTGGCACACATCAGTACCTGAGGTTTGTATCCTGGCTGCTTGGANATACGCAAATAACTTAAACCATGCTATGCCAAACTAACACAGGATCTAGACTTATTCCATAATGAACAGTAAATATTGACACATACTTAGAATCAATTTACCTAAGAATTTCCTTACATTTATTTCTTTCAGGGAAATTTAGCCTGATAGCAGAGTCTTTGTACTTTGCTTCTAACCAGAAAGGTAACACAAACATTCAACAAATATTAACTGAACTAAGAATGCTCTGGAAAATTTTAAGGATGCTAATACCATTTGGTGAAACTTGGTGGGGAACATAATATTCACATGGACCCAAACAATCTGTCTACTGGTAACTTCTCAGCAATGAATTTGCAAATAAATCTTCATAATGATGACAGGCAGTAGAGAATACTTTTCTTACATGGAATGTTTACTTCTCATAACTCTGGAGGGTGGGATTTCAATATCAAGGCACTGACACAGTCTCATGTCCAATGAGAATGCACTTTTAATCTATAGATAACTGCCTTCTACTGTGTCTACATGGTAGAAAAGAGTGTAGGAACTCTCTGGGATCCATATCTATGGGCACTAACATACATCATTCACGAGTGACCTGTTCTCCTACCTTAGACACCCCACAAATGCCCTGTATAACTGCAAGTTAGGATTTCAATATCTGAATTTGGGGATGAATTTCAAGGACGTACAATGTTTCACAAAACAATCAATCCAGATTAACCCCCTAAATTACAAAACAATATAAGAACAGATCACAAAATAAAACCAGTGTAGAAACTGACCTAAGCATCTAGATGACAGCATTCTTAAAAGACTGGAGAGGCAGCTATACTTATAAGCTAACCGTATTTATTTGAATATATGAGTAAATGTAAGATATAATATTCTAGACAAATTTTGTATAATTTGTTTACATATAAGTATATATATTTTGTGGATAGTGGTAGAAAGTTTAGTAGGAATTTTATACTAGATTATGTTCACAAACTTTGGAATGTACTACTAATAATAAGATTATATAAGTACAATAATTACTTTTCTCATTACTCCAGCCAAAGTATAGATAAAAGAAGTAGACATTTACTTTAGCTAATGTTTTCTGCAGGTATGGTCTGTGAGGAAGGAATGGTGGGGCAGGGCTGTGGCAGCAGTCACATGCCACAGAGCCTCTCAGTGAGGCTTGCCCAGAAGCAGAAAGCTCATGAAGAAACTGGAAGGCAGCAGAATCTTCAAAGCCAACCTTTAGTGACTTACTTTCACAAGCTAGGCCTCATATCTGAAAGATTCAGCAATCTCTCAAAAGAGTGGCACCACTTGGGGACCAAGTGTTGAAACATGTGAATCTGTAGGGGACATTGCAGATTCAATCTACAACAACAAAAAACCTGCTTTTTTAGGTTCTATATAATACGTACACACATATGTGTGTATCTGCTCTCTGTAGCTACACTACACATATACTATATATAATTCAAATATGTATGAGATATATATATGTATATATATATATATGTGGTGTGTGTGTGTGTGTGTGTGTATTTAGGAATCAGGTATTCTGATTTCCATCACTTGTCTTCACTGTATTTTTTTTACCATATCAATTAAAGTATACACTATGGTATTATGTGATGCACATGCATAGAGATTAAAATTGGTTGCTATAGTTAATGGTTTAATATGCTTGCTGTCTTACATACTTTATGTGTCTTTACATGATCATGAGTAGCTAAATCTACTTATTCAGCAAAAGCCCCAAATAAAATGTGCACTGTAGTCTTTACTTCTTGGAGACCTTGTTTCACAACACATTTTATTTTCAGTTTGCATTCAAAAACTTCTTTGCCAGCTCAATACCCTTGTCCATACAATGAACATAAGCTATTCAGGTGTTGTTGGCCAAATAAATGCTTGGGTTTATTTATTTATAGCAGGTCTCTTACTCCCACCAACAGCCAGTGCAATAAAGCATTAATCTCCCATGGAAACAAACAATGAGAACACGATTCTGAAATTACATATGCATGCATACATGCGCGCGCACACACACACACAAATCAGAATTGGACTCTTTCTCCGGTGGGATTCGGGTATAGATTTTCTGGAACATTTTTTTCTTGGTATACTGGTGGTACCAATGGTTGAAGTGGCATGGGAGGTGCCGCTGCCAACACAGCAGGATTTGGTGGTAGAACTACAACAATCTGTGAAATGAATCAAAATGTCATTGAGTCACTCAGTACACCCAGAACTTCCATTTCCTTACCGCATAATGCCACCTTTACCAGTGTCTACACTGTTGCTACTGAGTTGAATCCCACATCACCCTGGTTGGTGTCTCAGGCACCGCTTAGGTCAGGTGCTGCACACNTAGGACACTCGTTCTACGGCAGAGTTTGANCAGAGAAGCTGGTGTTTGCAGCCGCAACTTGGAGCATCAGTCTTCCATGTAAATGGCTTAAGCGAACCAGTGTTGTGGAAAATGACAATGGTGTTCTTCCAAACTAGTTTATGCCTGCTGACAGCAGCACATCCATACCTTGATGTGACAGACATGAACAAAGTTTGACACACACGACAGTTGCCCGCAGTGGCAGAAGCATCATGAGACTTGGGAAAATCCTGTCCTTCACAAACTCAAGAGGTGTGGGGCAGTGGTAGAATGAAGCCACACATGCTGAAGGATCACATGACCCTAGGCCACTGCTTTTGTGGGTTAACACAGGGCAGCAGGAACAGCATCGCTCAGCTCTAGGGAGCAATTGCTGGATTTCACTGGCTCCTTTCTCTACTTGAAGCGTTGCGGCTTTGAGGACACTCCTGGCANATCATCCTCATGGTCCACTTCCTGGTGTTTTTTCTCCTCCTAAGCCTGTCACTTTCTTATCTCTATGTGACCCTCTTCCTCCTCAGTGCTCAAGACTATCTGCAGCAGTTCTTGGGGAACTGCCAAGTGTGCATGAACTGAAAGTTTCTCGTAAACAACAGCCCAGTCCAGCCCCTGAGCACACTTGGTGCAGGACAATAGGGCCTGGAAAGGAGAAGTTAGAGCCGAGGAATCGGGGCTGGATTTGATCTAAGCACGTTAGATGCAGTTACGGCATTCTCAAACAATAAAAAGATCAGCACATGAAAGAAAGCAGTACACAGAAGAAGACTGGAAACCCTTCCTCACCTGGCTTTTATCTAAGGAACAGAGCTTGCTAGGTGGGGATGGTTGGCGGTGAGTCCGTGAGACACAAACAGAAGAGGCAGGATCTTTAACGGTCCTGTAAAAGGTGTTACATTCTGTGGCTGGATGCCTTTCGGGTTCTTTTGACAGCTCACAAACCCACTTCTGTTCTTAGGAATACTTTTCTTTTTCTTAATAAATGGTCTCTATTTNTATTTCCAAGCGTGAGTCCCTGGTACAGTCCTTTGCTCTGCAACACAAGGATTTGGAATTGGGTAACCTCTGAACTCAGATCTGTGGCTTGGCAATCCTAAACACCTTTTCCCAGACTCTTTGAATTTTCTATCTCCTCTCTGACTGAAAGCTGCAGGGATTTTCAGCTTGTCTGTCTTGTTTTCCCTCCTCCACACTGTCATAAAAATGTTCCTGAGCTTCCTTCTGAGTCTGGTTCTAAACTCTTTCATTAATGAAACTAAGAACCCCAAAGGAAACCTCAGTTTCCCTGGTAACACAGTCTTTTAAGTCCGAGCAGAGGACTCAGCTGATGGTCTTGACTTGAGGAAGCTAAGAGACAGTGAAGATGTGTCCTTGTAAGCTACTAGATTTATGTGACTGATTACAGAGTGATAGAGACCAACTAAACATCATTTAACAAGGAATGACACTTACCTCACTGGAGGTACAGCAGGATGCTTTGCATCCAAAGGCAGAGATGGACACAGCAATGCAGAATTCTAGCACATTTAAAATGAACATCAAAGCATCCATACCCTAAAAACAGATTCATACAAAGGAATGTGAAGAGTGAGTGGAGATTATAAGTTTGAAATGTCACCCCCCTGACTACTGTGCCAAAAGACGAAAGACCCTAGCCAGGGCTTCGAAAATCCAGCTTTTGATACGGCCCAACCCTTAGACAATTTCTTAACTCCTGAATGTCATTTATTTTCTCACTTTTTGATTAATAAAACTTAGGAGTATTTTGCAATATANAAGAAAGTATTTTTTAAAATTATTCTGAGACTGTAGATGGTTCATTATTTTTCTCTACAAAAGGAATTCTGGATCTAAAGGAATCTTGAGTTCAATTATCCCAAGAAAATGAATGAATTGACTTAGGTATGCAAATAATGTAGTATTTAGTTTGACAGATAAATAAGTAAAATATTGAGATATTTTATATATATATAAAGATTTATATGTATAAATAAAGAATTAAGAACTAATAACTAAATGCAAATGCTGAAAGAGANTAAAGCTGTTGGTTCTATTTATTTGGAAGAGTTGAACTAGCTCTAACATAATTGTAGTCAGATGAGCAAAGTTGTAACTGATTTCTTGTATCCCAGGATTCCTCTTGCTTTATCCACAACAGACAAGTAATTGTCTAAGAGTTTTTCTTCGTGGTCCCTTTCTTTTCCCCACCTTCCTCCATTCTTAACTCTGCATTCTGGCTTCTGTATGTAATACTTTAAAATGAGTTAAAAATTTAACTAGATTTAAGATATAGAATTAATTTTTAGAAAAGATGCTTTTTTCTTTGTTGTTTAAATATAAACAGTGTACCTTTTATAATAAAAAAGAAATTGAGCAAAAAAAAAGAAACACAAACATGTTAGTTTCAAAAGTGGCATTGATTGCTTAAAGGTTCTAAAGTAAAGGCTTGTTAACTTTTTCTTAGTTTTGATTTGAGGCACCCTGTAAAGTCATAGTTGCAGAATCTCAAACTAGGCTACATTTCAAAATTCAGGGCTGCTTAAGATGTAAAATCACAATGTTAACGGCAGTAGGTGCTGCCACGTAAAAGTGAACTCAGACGTCTCTAAAACACTTCCTTTAAGAGCACATGGCAGTTGAATCTTAAGGTTAAATTTTAATATGAAAGATCCTCATGAATTAAATAATTGATGCATTTTTAACGTTAATTGACTTAAAACAACAACAAAGTTAGGTTTGTAAAACTGACTTTTTCATTATGTGGGTTTTGAAATCTAGCCCCAGACATACAGTGTTGAGAGATATTTAGTGGGGGGGTGGGGTTTGGATAAGATTGATGGGGAAGAGGAGTTGGCCTCCTAAATGGAATTTGATGGAGCACTTTTTAGCCACAATCTTTTCAGTAATAGTACTAATAATCAAATTTTCAGTGTTTAAAATGTCAGAGTATTTTGTCCATCTGAGCTTCTGCACTCCATGAAAAACTCACTTGGACACTGGGGCCAAAAGCTGATGACGTTCATTAAATTGACCATTGTCAATTTTGAGCTGTTCCCAAGGCAGTCAATTACGTCTCAGCACTAGCAGGATATAAAAAGGGACACTACAGCTGAATGAAAAAGGAATCAAAATCCACTTTGTACATAATTTCAAGTCCTAATGGATTTGTACTGTCCTCCCATTTTGGTCTCAGAAGATTAAATGCTACATGTGTAAGTCTGCCTAAATAGGTAGCTTAAACTTATGTCAAAATGTCTGCAGCAGTTTGTCAGTAAAGTTTAGTCCTTCTTTAATAAAAAAAAATTATTGAGACTCCAGATCCTCCTATGCTCTAGTATGGACATTTCACATGGAGAAAATCATAATATTATTTCACATTTGAAGAGAATAGTCTTTCAGATTGGCTTTCTAACCAAGCCCTGGAATGGGGAGATGATAGTTTGTAGTGGGAACAAAGGTTGTTTATTAGATAACATAGGCACACTATCCTGGCCTATGCAGGGTGTCCAAGTTATTTTAACATCTTCACAAGTAGAAGCAAGATGCTGAAGAATCAAAGTCCTAGAGACTGAGGATGCTGAACAAAGGTAGTACATTTGTTCTGAATTCTCTTGCCTTGAGCTGGTGCCTGGAATTGCTGGGTTTGAACATTCTTTTTCCCTCAGGGATCAGAAATGTTCCCANTGCTGTGAATTAGTCAGGAGCTTGGCACATGAGAGATACTGATTCAGTGGACCCTGAGAATATTTGTAATTGTTTTTTTGATCCTTGTTCCCGCCTCAACAGATCCAGTATCCTCTGTGTTTCAGGCATTGTGGCAGGCACAAGGGGAGAACAGTAAGTAGAAGAGATGGTAGCCTTGTGTGACCATCCAGATAGATAGATTAAGAGTTTCTCTGAAGGTCAGAGAGTACAGAAGTTAGGTCTGTATGCTTCATATTCTCTCTTACAGATACTTAATCACTCTTATATGATTTATAAACAGTCTCACATAACATAATTTAATTAAATAAACAAGCACAGGCTGGGCCTGGTAGCTCACAACTAAAATCCCAACACTGAGATGAGATGGTAGTTTTTAATCCAGGGCAGCCCAGGCTATATAGCAAGACTCCCACCTCCAGAAATATCAAACAAACACACAAACTGAAAACAGCAACATAAACAAAACAAAAGAAAGGTTTTCGACATAAGTAGCAGGTGTATATGTGTTTCTAATATGCTAATTTAAGTTGTAGGGATTGTTATTTTCTAAGTCACTTTGGCTGATCTGTGGCAATTCCATGTGGGCGTGTTCTGATAGTTCCTGGGAACAAGTACTCTATCTGCTCTTTCTTACAAGGAGCTCACTCTTTTAAACCTGTTTTGTTAAATCATAATGTATACAATATATCTTTCCTCCCAAGAGGTTTGGAACCCTCCACTATAAGGAACTTGGTTTTATTTTGGATCTCTCTGGGGTGCCAACTCAAGGTCTGACATGACATATGGGCCCCTATGTCTGTGAACTACCCACATTAGTGGTTTTCTTTTTACTTAGTTATAGACAGAAGGGAAATAATCTGTTGTCACCTGATCCCTAAATAAATAACTGTTCTACTTCCCAATCATTCCTAGCGCCCCAAAGTGGTTTACAATGAGAGGGTTGATTGCTGCTCTTGCAAGTCAGTGAGCCCTGGCCTCCACTGTGGCATCCCATCAGCAGAGGAAATACTCACCACAACAACTCTGATTGCGTAAGGAACACTATATGCAGTAATAATCACACTGAAGCCACTGATTATACTTGTTGCTGCAGCCACCACAGAGCTAATGGTGTTCAAAGCTATACTGCTGTTGACCTAGAGAAGAGTGGGAATCAGTTAATTCAATAGCATCCTTGGTATATCTCCATCGATATTTGAAATACACCATGACTTTATTAATGCATTTCATCCTCTTTTTGCCAAAAGTAGAATCTGTGTCTTTCCTTATGGTATCTTTACTTCCAATCCCTTGCCAAAGTAAAAGCCTTATACTGTTTTTCCTAAGACTAAACTCTCCAGATGATTTTTCAAGGGCACAATACCCTACAGCTGCTCTTATTAGGGAAGCATAACAATGGCACCTGAGAGATTTACAGACAGAAAACAGCCAGTTTCCACAGCCAGTGACCCCACGGCTTTGCCCAGTGAGGCTACCCCACAGACTTCCTCATAGACTTTGCCTAGTGGGGCCACCCCAGGGATTTTGTTTAATGGGGCTCCTCCACAGACTTTGCCTACTGGGGCTCCCCAACATAGTTATTCATTTGGTAGGTCAATCTGTAGAATACTGGTTGTCCTCTGCTGCATACACCCACGGCCCACTGCAAAAAGCCTTATGCCGTTTTTCCTAAGGCTAAATTCTCCNGATGATTCTCCAGGGCACAAGATGCTCTTCAGATTTCCTAGTGAAAATTTCAGTCTTCGACACATTATCTGGAAAGCCCTGTCATTTCCCACCACACTCTGATGCAAACACCCGACTGTTTTCCTTGTGTAAATGCTGATAGTGGCTCATGGCCATGTCCCTCTGGCATACATCCCCCCATGCTATAGATTTGGTCCCACAATTCTCTTCTCGTGGTTCAGTACAACAAGCTTTATTATGAGAAGTAAAACTACTCAGGAAACTGAAAGTTTGCTGCGTCTCTAACATGAGGTACATTTTACTGGTCAAAGCTGGTTAAAGATGCTAACGAGGTAGACAGGAGCCCAGATATAGAAAGGTCACCTTGATCACGCTACAGAAGTTGATGTTTACCTATTGCAGGAAGGGAAATTCAAATGCAGCTTTTAGTGAAAGAATTGTTGAACTCTTGGCTGTTGCCTTTTATCANTTTTATGACAGAAATCCTGTTGTAAATGTCTTTTTAAAATCATTATTGTTTTATGTATACAAATTTTGTCTGCATGTGTGTACATGCCTGGTGCCCACATAAGTCAGAAGAAGGCTTCAGATGCTCTGGAATTGGAGGTCTGTGAACCATCATGTGGGTGCTTGGAATCAAACCTGGATCTTCTGCAAGAGCAATAAGTGCTCTTAATTGCTGAGCTATCTCTATGGCCTCTGTATTGTTTTTCTAAGGCTATCATTTTGGATACATTTGTAGAAGCCATTTTAACCTGTCAGTCGACGATGTTTTTGCCACTGCAAATATTTGGTTTCATTGTCACTGGCTGGATCTGAAGCTTCAAGGTTCATCTGTCTAACCCTACCTGGCATCCCTTCTCCAGAATTCACTGCACCAGGACCAAGATTCTCCCAGCAACTGTCTTGACACAATATCCACTTGGATGTGATGAGACCTATTATGAACCTGTAGCTCAGGTACATTTTTGAAAGTTGGATCCTTCTAAAACTCGTAGCTTTGGCCTTAGGAAAATAGAATTAACCCCCTTTACATCTTAGCATAATGCATACTTGATGAAATCATTCTCATTTTATGGCAGAACAAAACAAATACATACCAGGCCCTTTGTAGTTCTCACTCCTGCTGCAATTGACAAGGATCCTGAGAGCAGGAACTGGTCATAAGAGGAAAAATTCAGGTTAAAAATAGTGCCTATGGTGGGACACCTGGTGCAGCCTTGGTGCAAGGAGGAAGGTCTTGGTCCTGCCTCAACTGAATGCACCAGACT
>LZPO01018401.1:16446-31343 GCA_001675575.1 Neotoma lepida | reverse complement strand
GAATCATTTTTGGTCCTCCATCAAGTCAAAACTAAAAACAAAAGCAAAACACTCTGAACTTATTTTTGATTGCAAATATATGAGAAATATCAAATAATTTTATTACCAAGTATTTCTCAAATATCACCCATATTATTTTGACTAGAAAGTTATTTTATTTGTGCTAAATTTTGCTTTATTTGATAAAAGGCTATTTTGATAATGTAGACAAATGTTGATTTATGTGTTTACACTGATGGACTAAATAAATATTAAAAATATAGTCAGCTTATTTCTTTTTTTTTCTTTTTTCTTATTGATAGTTAAAAGTTAAAATACTTGACATATTCTACACAAGTGATGTGCAGAATTCATGGCTGAGTTTTGGTTACAATATATATTAAGACATAATAGAATTTCCAGCATCTAATTTACAGTTCTTTTCATTAAACATGAAGTAAATTCATTACATAGACAAAATACATTGCCTAAGGGTTCTGTGGGTTAGAAAGTACATTGGACTGTGATGTAAATGAGAAGTAAAATTTTGCTTAAACAGTTGATATAGGACATCAGTTGGGTTCATCCACTATTTGTGACAGTAAGTATAGAATGTATTGTGCTTTCTGTGATCTGTTTTACTATTTTTGTCAATTTGACCAAATCCCAGAGGAAAACAACTTTCTGGATGAAAAATTTATTACAGCTCATGCCTTCAAGGATTTTTTTCCATAGTCCTTGAGTCTAAACTCAGGTCAGCTATTTCATGACCAGAAGATATTGAGCATCTAATAGAGGATGTTCACCTTTTGTCACACAGGNAGCAGGTTTTGGGACATACCCAGCCCACAAGGACAAATTCCTATGACCTAGACCCTCCAAAGTCAGTTCTGGCTTCTAAATGTTCAGAATCTCCCCAAATAACACCACCAACTGAGAGGCAGCCCATTATTAAGCCAATAACACTGCCACAGAAAATGCTAATGAAACTTCAAGTGTTTTATAGTCATTGCAGTATTCTTATTCATGGAAGCATAAGATGTCATTTATTCTGATAATAAATAATTTATTGTTCTTAACTTTTGAATTTTAAATTTATTTAAAACTCTTCAAAGAAAAGTTTTGTTGATCCTTGATCTAAATTATGATGCCACAAAAATTACAAAGTCAAGAGTTTTTCAAGACTTATA
This sequence comes from Neotoma lepida, assembly GCA_001675575.1. Classification (NCBI taxonomy): domain Eukaryota; kingdom Metazoa; phylum Chordata; class Mammalia; order Rodentia; family Cricetidae; genus Neotoma; species Neotoma lepida. The sequence continues at coordinate 30,174 of LZPO01018401.1, read as the reverse complement.
TGCTAATAGTGATTCTACTTTTGTTATTTTATCTTTATTTTTGAGATTATTGTAGAATTANNTAATCTCCTACTTCCCTTTCCTTGCTCCAAACCAATTTACTTTATTTTAATACTGCTTTTATTCTTTAAATTTCTCACACATTTATACAATGTATATTGCTCATGTCCACCCACCACTACCTGCTTCAAATCCCCAGCGTGTTCCTTACTCTATCTCCCTTCCAACTTCATATCTTCTTTGTATTTTTATTTTTGTTAATCATCTCCACTTGAGTCCATTTTTGTTGTCCCTTTGNATGTTGGTTTGTGGCCACCCACAGGGCCATGAATGGATTTGTACGAATGTCTCACTCTCCTTCAGCAGTCTGCAAATGACAATAACTAGATAGGGTGTTTAATGCAGAAACTCATTGAATGCTGAGGATAAATTACTCTGAGTNTTCAACTATAGGTATGTATTTATGTCAACCACAAATCATCCAAAGTTATGATAATTCTTCAGGAGAGTAAGCAGAAATCATATAAGGGTTGTGATTGTAGAGGAGCAGTGTAAAATATTAATTTTTCTGAAGATTTATTTTATTTAATTTTGTGTGTGGTGGGGTGTTTTCCCATGTGTTCACACACATGCCTGTGGAGGCCAGAGGTGTGAAATCCCACTAAAGCTGGAGTTACAGGAAGTTGTGAGGCAATCAAATGTATGTTCTGGGAACTGAACACACATGTTCTTTAAGAACCATATGTGCTCCAAACCCCGAGCCATTTGTCCAACAGCCCCTCAATTGAAACAGTGTACAGATACAGTAGAATATATATATATATAAACATGCATATATATTTATTACAATAACTAAGACTTATCAAGGTATATATATCCATACATATCACTATATGTGTTGTATAAAATATATATTATATACATGACATTTCATATATATAATCCATATATGTTACAATGAAAAAGATGAAGAGGCTAGGAATTTTGGAGGGATTAGGATATGGGCATGTGAGGAGTTAGATGAAAGAAAGGAATTAAGAAAAATTGGAAGTATTTTAAGAAAATGAATTTATAAAATTTTGAAGGTAAAATGTTCAAATTATGTTTTAAGTAGATTGAGTTAAATTTTGAGAATTATTTTTATTGTATAAGATTATTCAAAACTATATTATAAAAGACATGATTCAGTAAGTGTTCATTATTTCAGCNAAATTTAATACATATCTAANCTTGGTGCTATATTACTGTCCTAAAAGTGGAACATGAAACAACAATAAAAGTTTCATCTATGTATGGATTTTTGCATCTAAAATAGAACTGTCAGATTATTCCAAACTCACAATGGGAAGATATAAAAATGCATTAGAAAATCTTAAAATTACTCAAATCTTAGTCCCTGTGGGACAACATAGCAAAATTGAATGAGAAATCTATTTTGAACACAAAAGATGTAAAAAAAAATGGAGTAGAAGATTAAAGTAAATGACTATTATACCATTATGAATTTCCACATAATCCAAAGAAATCACAATTATTCTCAATGTTTTCTCAATATCCCACCTGTTAAATATTTACATTCCTTTGACTTTTCTGAAACAGGAGAAATGAATTTAGCAGATCTTTCCATAATACTTTGTAGGGACACATGATACCTAAATTATACATATTATTATACATATCACATGCCAAATGTAAGTTTCTGCTTCTCTTAGTTTATCATTCTGTATCAAAATAAATTGTACAGGGAATCTTACATCAGTTCAGTGTTTCAGTTGTTTCACTTTTATTAGGATGCATCCTGGTGGTTTGCACATAACTGTGATCTTAATGTATGTTTTCTGNNTCCTTTCAGGATGAGCAGTCAAAGAGAAAACTCTGAGAACTTTTCCTTATTAGAACACTAGCCCTTCATGAAAGCTATGATCTCAGAATCTCATNTATAACTTACTGTTTTAAAAATGTCTTCAATCCCTTCCAATGACACTCATACAATCATAGCTATGGTCTCAGTNTACAAATTTTACAAGGGCACGAACTTTCAATCTATACATTTTAAATATACTCACCTGCACAACAGGATATAATTGCAGNAATTCATTGAGGAACTGTGTTTGTTGGCAGTTAGTTGAAATTGACAAGTATAGTGAGTCTTTAAAAACTTATTTTTGAGGAGTGGGTTTTGATTACTTNCCTGTTGCTGTGGTAAAGCATGCTGAGCAAAAGCAGTTTAAGAGTGAAAGGGTCTATTCTACCTCATGCTCCAAAGGTACATTCCATCAAAGCAGAGAAGTCATGGCTTCAGGAACTCGAAACAGCTGGTCACATTACATCCACATGTAGGATCTAGAGTTATGGATGGCAGTGCTTCTGTNCCTTGTTTTCTTTGTTTTATGAGTCTGAGACACCATCCTATAGCAAAGTGATACCCACATTCCATCTTTCTGTCTCATTTACCCTAATCCAGATAATCCTGCACAGACATCTCTAGAGTATAANCTGACCTGGATAGTAGCTCATGATTCCGCCTTGAAGCTGCACCCACCTCCCCCAGGTGATTCTTTATTCTGTCAAGTTAGCATTCAATATTTACAATTATAAGTGAATCCACTAAACAAAATTAATAATCACAGATACTAGATTGTTAGAATACAGCATGGTCTTTGCTAGACTTGGGTGTTTAAAACTANTCTTCATTGAATCTAATCCTTCCCAAAAGAACCACAAGGTGAATAGGAGAAATGCAAAACATGGGCTGTTAGAAGATGTTTAAGATCCAAATGGAAGCATCTAGTTAAAGCACAATATGTGGTCATCTAGTATTTTCTTGGATACTCATGAAGATCTCTACTATTTTTAACAATATGCAAAAAATATCTGAAAGAATACTAAGAGACCATAGCACAATTATCCCTACAATTACTGAAATATCTAATGGTGTACTCCTTCCTAACTAAAGCACAAGCCTAATTTTGAAAAAAATAAATAAATTTTAAAAAATAAAAATTGAATGATGAAAATACTAAAAATGTTACCTTTCCTATGTGGAATTGAGACNTTGGAAATAAAAACCATGGGCAAAAATTTCTATACATAAAATGATAAACAGGAGGAAACAGAGGTCAGTAGTCCATAACACATATGTAGGCACACTGACCATAACTATTATCACATTTTCACTGATTATGTATGTTTTCAAAACCATATAACTAATGACATTCTTTGTGACAGAAACTTCATTTTGAATTTTTGCACACTGTCCCTGGATATTATAAAAATGAGGTTTTGCTTCACATATATTGTGCATGAGGTTAAGGGCTCATCAATAATTTCAAGATCATGATTTGATTTTCTTTGCCATATAGTGTCTTTAAAACAGAAAATGACTTGTTCAATTTACTTCATCACTTACATATGAAACAACCNTATTAGGAAGCTATTCAAAATAGTAGTTTTCAAGCTTATATTCATTTCTGTGACCTTACATTATTCCCCCATCAATTTGTACATGGCTTTTCATAACAAATCAACATTTTTTTTCATTTTGAAAATAATGCAATTTATCAGGTTTGGATCCAATTTTCTGGATATTTAATGAAAATAATACTTTCATTCCATTTTTCCTTTTTTGATTTGCTTTGTTTGTATTACAAAGGAGAAAATACTAACTGTAAAAAAAGCTGAAAATATTCAATTAGTGAGGTCTTTCCTGAGCATGTGCTTTAAATGGACAAATACTATTAATGTGTGCATCTGGGTTTCTATTCTTCTCATCTCATTTACTCAGAGATTTTAGGTTTACAGTGAAAACATGTAACCTATGTGTAGGCTACNTTTTAGCTTTACCTGAAGATAACTGAATCATATATACGTTAGTTAATATATGTTAGTTAATGTGATTTAGATAAATTAAGAAATTTTTAAATGAAAAGACGCTTTCATTTTAAAGACATTTTCACTTTTTAATGGGCTATCATTACTTTTATTAGAAGAATAAGATAATATTTCAGCACTGAAGGTCATCAGACTTTTGTCTGAGCAGCACAATGGTTTTAGTCTTCTAGGAGAAAGGAAGGCACTGTCAATGAATAAAGGAACCAGTGCAGCTATGATCCAGTAACACTTTGACTTCATAAGAAGCAGCTTTCTGTGTTTAGCTCATGAGATGCTTTGCCAATCTCTGCCTTGGAAGAAGCAGTGCAAGATTATGGAAGAAGCCTGGATGTCTGAATGACCTTTCAAAGCAGAATTGCCTCCACAGACCGCACAATTCAATACTAGCAGTATCNTAAGAAAGGAAATCCAGCCTTTATATTCTCATGCTGTTCTATTTTGGAGTCTTGGTTATAAGATTTTACACTATTCTGAACTTATGCCTATTCTATCAAATATATATATATATAGTTTTTATATATTTTTATTTTATGTATTGTTTTTATTGCCCCATTTATTGTATTTATGTATGTTTTATGTATTGTTATATATGAATATATGGTTGTTTTTTACAAATATCATTCCTTGCAAAATTTCCATTTTCTTTGAAACTATTTGTTGCTTTATGTTTGATTATACTTAGAAATTATTTTGTTTAATTTTTTATTTAAATTATNGCAAATGCAAATCAAAATGACTCAGAGATTCTATATTCCACCTGTCAGAATGGTTAAAATGAAATTAAAAAAAAACAATAATGACAGCTCATGCTGGAGAGGATGTGGAATAAGGGGACAACTCTTCCATTGCTGGTGGGAATGAAAAAATTGTACAGCCATTTTGGAAATCAATATGGCAGTTGCTCAGAAAATTGGGTANTGATCTACCTCAAGACCCAGCTATGCCACTTCTGGGTACATACCCACATGATTCTCTACAGTACCACAAGAACACTTNCTCTACTATGTTCACAGCAGCTTTATTCTTAATAGCCAGAAACTGGAAACAACCTAGAGGTCCATTAACTGAAGAATGGGTAAAGAAAATGTGGTACATTTATACAGTAAAGTATTACTCAACTATTAATAAAATAAAATAAAATCATGAACTTTGCAGGCAAATTCATCCTGAGTGAGGAAACCCAAACCCAGAAAGACAAACATGGTATATTCTCACCTNTAAGTGGATATTAGCTGTAAAGTAAAAGATAATCATGCTGTAGTCTACAGATCCAGAGAAGCTAAGGTAGGATCAAGGAGGGANACATGAATCTCCCTGGGAAGGGGAAATAGAATAGGAATAGCTGGTGAACTGGAGATAGTTGGGTACAGGAATGAGAGGGATCAGGTAGGGGAGGGTTGAGGGAAAGAGTACTGGGAGAGACTGGAATTGGGGAGCATCTCAGGGAGAACTAGAAACTCAATGCAATGGAAACTCTCAGGAATCTATGAGGGTGATCCTAGCTAAGATTCCTAGTAATGGGAAACACAGAGACTTAACTGACTATGTCTTGTAACCAGGCAAGGCTTCCAGTGNAGGGATTGGGACATCAACTCAACCATTAAACCTTAAACCTACAATGTGTCCTGCCTCCAAGATATGCTGAGGTAAAGGTGGCACAGCAATTGTTGTATTGGCCAACCAATGACTGGTGCATCTTGAGACCAATGCCAAGAGCTGAAGCCCCTGCATGATACTGTCTGGAGGGCCAGGAACCAGAGGCTGGATAGCCCAAAAACCTAGGATAGAGCCCAACAAAACTGGCAAAAAAAAATCAAGGAAATGACTTGTAATGATATTCTGTTATTCTTGTATACAGGATTCTAGTAGAATTTTCATTAGAGAGGCTTCATCCAGCAACTGATGGAAACAGATGAAGAGATTCACAGTTAAACATTAGGCAGAGTTTGGGGAGTCTGGCAGAAAATGGGGAGGAAAGATTGTAGAAGCCAGAGGGTTCAAGGACACCACAAGAAAACCCACAGAATCAACTAACCAACTCTGCAACAGACCTCCTGCTGTGTCCTCCCACTCCACTCTTCCTTCATCTGTAGCTGATCACAGAGATCATCCCCTCCAACCTTCCATGCAAATCATCCTTTTGTCACAGCCAACAACTTCAACAGGAATTCCGTGGGAACTGAAGGCNATACTGCTAAATGAAGCAAGTAGAAAGCTTCAGATTTTCACGGCCCCTTGCACTATTCCGAATCCAGTCTCTGAGTCTCACACCTNGCTTCGTAGCAAACGAACTGTCTGCTGTGTCCACTCCTCAATTTCTGCCCCATTTCCAAGGGAATAAAAAGATACTGGTGGCCCACCCTGCTTTTCCTGTGGACCCTCTCAGAAACCCCCTACAAGCCAATCGCCATTCCTAAATGTCAAATCTCAATACTTGGTAATGCATTGTACCAGAAATCCCCAATATCCAAACCTGGCAGGACACCAGTGCATCCCTTTCAGGCAATACACATCCATCACACTCTCCTAAGAAGCAGAGAGAGCAACAGAAACCAAGGAACAATAAAGTCACCAAACAAAAAAGAACAAATAATAGCACCTAGAATTACAACCTTCTCCAACCCACATACCTAGATGCAAGACCAAATACGCAATAAATATTAGCCAGGAAAATATGTCTCTACCAGAACACAGCAGCAGTAGGCCCTGAGAAAGGCAACATAGCTTAATCACCCAACAGGGGCTTCAGACTNAACTTTATGAATATTTTCAAGATTTTGAAAAATGAAATGAATAATCAATTAAAGAAACTTATGAAAACACACAAACAGTGGAAGGAAATTGATAAAACAGTTCAAGACCTGATAATGGAAAGAGAATCAATAGAGAAAACCTAAATGAAGAAAATCTGGAAATGAAAAAAAAAAGGAAATCAAACAGAAAACTCAAGCCTCAAGAACACAATATGAGAATATAAGAGATGACCTCAAGCATTGAGGATGACATAATCAGAGAAAATATTAAATCTAAAAATTCAGCTACAAAACATCCAGGAAAAATGGGACACTATGAAAAGAACAATTTTGTGAATAATTGAAATATAGGAATGAGAAGAAACAAATCAAAGGCACAGAAAGATTTTCAACACTATCAGAGAATAAAATTGCCCTAACTTAAAGAGGAAGGTGCTTATAAAGGTGTAAGATGAATATAGAACATCAAATAGCCTGAACGAGAAAAGAAATACTTCTCAGCACATTTAACAATCAAAGCAATATAAGTACAGAAAAAAGAACAAATACTAAAAATTACTCAGGGAAAAAAGTCAAAGTCACAAATAAAAGCAGAACTATTACAATAGAATACCACTTCCCAATGGAGACTCTTAAAGCTGAAGAAACTTGGACAGATGTTAGAAAAACTCTAAGAGACCAAATGCCAGCCTAGACTGCAACAACCATCAAAAGTTTCAATCACAATAAATGGAGAAAATAAGATATTTCTTGATAAAACCAAATTTCAGTAAAATATACCAACAAATCTAGCTCTACAGAAAGCACTATAAGAAAAACTCCAACTTAAAGAGGTTAACTATACCCAGAAAAACACACGAGATAAGTAATCACAGACCAGCAAATCAAAANAGGGGAAGCCTCCTCCCCACATGCACCAACAAACTCATATATGTACGCACAAGAACATAACATATAACAATAAAGTACTTGCTTGTTATTTTGTTATAAAAATATATTACAATAAAAAATAAAATGATTAAAGCTCATTAATATTGATCAACATCAGTGGTCTTAAATCCCCTATAATAAGATACAAACCTAACAACATAGATGTGAGATCCCTCTTTCTGCTACATCCAAGAAACACACTTTAACATCAAGTATAGATATCACTTCAATATAAATGGATGAAAAAAGATATTCCAAACAAATGGAACTAAGAAGCAAGCTGATGTAGCCATTTTAATATCTGAGAAAAAAAACACTTTTAACAACAACAACAAAAAAAAAACTAATGTGAAGAGATAAGCAAGAAAGTACATATTCATCAAAGGAAATATCCACCAAGAAGGCATTGTAATTCTTAACATCTATGTAGCAAACACCAGGGCACCCAAGTTCCTTAGAAGATACTGCTGCAGCTTCAGTCACATATTGACCCAAACATATGGATAATTCGGGACTTCAAAACCCTACTTACCAATATACAGATAATCCAGACAAAAACTAAAGAAAAATGCTAGAGATAACTGACACTATAAACCAAATGGACTTAACATATTTATAGGTGATTATACCCAAACACAAAAGAATGCAAAAACTTCTCAGCATCTAAGGAAATTTCTCAAAAATGAATACATACCTGGACACAAATCAAGTCTCAACCAATATAAGAAAATTGAAATAACACCTTGTATATTATCTGACCACAATAGATTAAAGTTTTACATCAACACAACAGAACAACAGAAAGCTTACAAAATCATGGGAACTGAATCACTCAGTACTGAATGAAAACTGGGTCAAGAAAGAAATTAAGGAATATCTAGAAGGAATAAGAATGAATATACAACATATGCAAACTTATGGGTCACAAGGAACGTGGTTCTAAGAGGCAAGTTCATAGCACTAAGTGCCTACATGGATAAACAACCAAACTGGAGAGATCTCATACTAGTAAATTCAAGTCACACCTGAAGCCTCTGGAACAAAAATAAGAAATCACACCCAAAAGGAGTAGACAGCAAAAACTATCCAACATAAGATTAAAATCTATAAAACAGAAAGAATCAATGAAACAGAGGTGGTTCTGTGAGGAAAGCAATAAGATTTCCAAACCCTTATTGAAATTAACTAAAAGACAAAGAGAGAAGATGCAAATTAACAAAATTAGAGATGAAAACATGATCATGAAAACAGACACTGAGAAAATCCAGAAAATTGTGGGGACCTACTTTAGAAACCTGTTCTTCACCAAATTGGAAAATACAAAAGAAATGGATACTTTTCTAGATATATACCATCTACCAAAATTAAATAAAGGACAGATAAGTAATTTAAAGAAACCTACAACCTCAGGTAAAATAGAATCATTAAATAGAAATCTTTCAAGCAAAAAAAAAAGAAAAAAGAAAAAAGAAAAAAAAAGAAAAGAAAAGAAAATGCCCAGCACCAAATGCTTTTAGAACAGATTCCCCAGACATTCAAAGAAGAGTTAATACCAATATTCTTCAAATTCTCTCATAAAGTAGAAGCAAAAGGAATTGCCCAATTCAGTTTACAAGGTCCCAGTTACCCTGATAACCAAATCATGTAAAGACCCAACAAAGAAGGGAAAGTACAGAAAAATTTCCCCTATGAACATAGATACAAAACTTAACCATGAAGTACTACCAAATGAAACCCAAGAATATATCTAAAANATTAATCATGATGATCAAGTAGGATTCATATCAGAGATTCAGGGATGGTTCAGCATATATCAATACATTTNCTCCATCATATATAATCAGACTAAAAGACAAAACCATATGATCATCTCATTAGATGTAGAAAAAGTCTTTGACAAAATTCAACACTCTCTCATGAAAAAAGTCCTGGAGAGATTAAGGATATGAGGAGCATACCTTAGCATAATAATGGCAATTTACAGAAAGCCCATATCCAACNTCAATTTAATGATGAGCAATTCCACTAAAATCAGGAACAAGACAATGTTGTCTATACTCTTTATTTCTATCCAATATAGAACTTGAAGTCTTAGCTAAAGCAATAACACAACTGAAGGAATATAAGGAAATATAAATTTTAAATGAAGAAGTAACAGTATCCTCATTTGTAGACAATGTGATAGTAAACATAAGCGATCTTAAGAATTCCACCTGGAAGGTCCTACAGATGATAAAATCTTTCAACAAAGAAGCTGGATACAAAATTAACTAATAAAAATAAGTAGTCCCCCTGTATACAAATGACAAGTAGGCTGAGAAAGAAATTGGGGAAACAACACCTTTCACAATAGTCTCAAATGATATAAAAGATAATGGGATAACTAACCAAGCAAGTGAAAGACTTGTATGATAAAAATTGCAAGACATTGAGAAAGTAATTGAAGAAGATAGAGATGACAAAAAGATCTCCCATACTCATGAAGAAAAGTCTACCAATGACTACTCTAACTTGAGGCCCAAGCCATGAGGGATCTCATGCTTGACACTGTGTGGAAGGCCAAGAACTAGAAGTTGTATGGCTCTGAGACATAGTGTAGAAATGAACAGGACTGACAAGAAACGCCAAAGAGATGATTCCTAATGATATTCTGCTATATTCAATAGATCAGTGCCTAGCCTGATCACCCAGAAGAGTAGGAGAAAGGATTGTAGGAGACAGAGGAATTGAGAACACCAGGAGAACATGACTCACAGAATCAACTAAACAGGACTCGTAGGGGCTCAGGGAGACTGAAGCGGTAATCATGGAGCATGCATAAGTCTGTGCTAGGTCCTCTGCATACATGCTGTGGGTGTTTAGCTTCAGGTGTTTGTGGGTCTCATGTAGTGGGAGTATGGGTATCTGTCACTCTTTTGCCTGTTCTTGGAGCCCCTTTCCTCCTATTGGATTGTCTAGTTCAGCCTTGAAAGGGAGGTTTGAGCCTGGCCTTATTGCATCTTTTCATGCCATATTCAGTTGCTGTCACTGGGAAGGCTGTTCTTTTCANAAGGGAAATGAAGAAGGAGTGAATCTGGGGGTGAGGTGATGTTGGAGGTGAATTTCTAGGGAGGATAGACTCTAGTAGGGATGTATTGTATAAGAGAAGAATAAATAAAAAGGAAAAAAAAGAGAAAATGGTGGTTCTGCTAAAAGTAATCAACAGAATCAATGCAATCCCCATCAAAATTCTAACATAGTTCTTCACAGATCTTGAAAAGACAATTTTCAGCTTCATGTGGAAATACACACACACACACACACACACACACACACACACACACACACACACAACCAGGAAAGCTAAAAAATCCTGATTAATAAAACAACTGTGGGAAGCACCATATGCCTGATTTAAATTTGTACTGTGGAAGTATAGTAGTAAAAATAGCATGATATTGGCAGAAGACGTGTTCATCAATGGAATCAAGTGGAAGACCTAGAAATAAATCTATACACCAATGGACACTTGACTAAGGTTTAAAGAAGCCAGAAACACANACTGGAAAATAATACCACTTTCAACAAATGGTGCTGGTCAAATTCAAAAACTGTATTTTTAAAAATCCACATAAATCATTATTTATCACCTTGTACAAAACTCAATACCAAGTAGATCAAAGACCTCAACATAAAACCAGATACACTCACCAGGATAGACAAGAAAGTGAGGAATAGCCTTGAACTCATTGGTATAAGAAAAAATATTTTCTTCAGAGAACATGGTTAGCACAGCCACTAAGATCTACAGTAAATGGGCCTCATGGAACTGAGGAGCTTCTGTATGGCAAGGGGAATCATTTGATAAAGCATTGTGCTACAGAGTGGGAAAACAGTTTTATCACTATATATTCAAAGAAGACAAATATCCAAAATATATAAAGAACTAAAAATAAACTAGATATCAAGAAGATAAGTAACCCAGTCAAAAAAAATGGAGTACACATCTAAAAAAAGAATTATCAAAAAAGGAAACTCAAGAGGCTGAGAAACACTTACAAATGTTCAACATCCTTAGTTATCAGGGAAATGCAAAGAAAATAAAATATAAACTAAAAAAATAAGAAGAAATATATATATATATATATATATATAACTAGATATCAAGAAAACATATAACTCAATTAAAATATAGTCCTCAGAATTCTCAAAGTAAGAAACTCAAATGATTGAGAATCCCACAAAGAAATGTTGAAGATCCCTAGCCATCAGGAAAACATGAATCAAAGCGAAATGACATTTCATTTTATACTGATCAGAATGTCTAAGATCAACAAATTAAGAGTTCATACTGGTGAGGATGTAGAGTAAGGAGAAACACTCATCCATTGCTGGTGGGACTCCAAACTTGTAAAGCCACCATGGGAATCACCGTGGTGGTTCTTCAGGAAGATCAGAATAGATTTATCTCAAGGTCCAGCTATATCACTCTTGGGAATACACCCAAAGGATGCTTCATCCTATCACAGAGACATTTGANCAGCTATGTTCATCACTGATCTATCTGTAATAGCCAGAAATTAGAAACAACCTAGATTTCTCTAAATAGATAAGTTGATGAAGAAAATAGGACGCATTTAAACAATGGTGTATATTCCTCAGGCATTAACAAATGAAATCATGAAATTTCAGGTAAGTAAATGGAACTAGAAAAGAAAATCATCCTGGATGAAGTACCCTATACCCAGAAAGACAAATATGTTATACATATGCTCATATGTGATTACTATCTTTAAATCAATGATAAGCAAGCTACATCCTATACAACCACAGAAGTTAAGTATAGAGTTATGGACTATGAAGAAGGGATTGATTTCCCTAGAAAGGGAAAATAGAATATATACTGTTGATGGACTGGAGAAGGGGACTGGTACAAGAGGATCAGCAAAATTGGGGATGNAAGATGTGGAATAACAACTAAAATTAAGGGTGATTTCAGTGGCAATATGGAAACCTAATACAGTAAAAGCTGCACAAAATATGTAAGTGTATGAAAGTGATTTAAGTAAATCTTAAAATAATAGAGGAGAGAGAGCCCCAGTTGGACATATTTTGTCATCAAATGAAGCTTTCTGTANAAGGAATCAGTTACAACTTAGAGTTTCAAANGGGTCCCAAGGGAATGCCAAACAGCATAGGCTGTTGCCAAGTCTATAGGATGTTTTCCACAAACTAACCACAAGGCCTTATTGCTGAATGCAACANCTACACAACCTATTGAAAGCAGAGAAGTTTAGCTGGTGCCTATCTAGAGCCTACCTAATGTCTGCTGTTTTAGGTACTGAAAGGTACTCTCTATGCTACCAAAAGCGAAATGTTATCACCAACACAGTTACAAACCCTTGGATCTACATGATGTCCAGCCTGCAAGATAAGCTATTCCAATTATGTTTCAAATCTAGTGAAAACAACAAACCAATATCTGGCCATGTGGTGGTGTTGAATGCCTTTAATTCTCAGGGGGCAGAGGCAAGCATCTCCNTGAGTTCAAGGCCAGCCTGGTCTACAGAGAGAGTACCAGGACAGTCAGGGCTACACAGAGAAACCATGTCTTGAAAAAAAACAAAACAGAAACAAAAACAAACTAATATGTGAATTACCATAAGTCCCAGCCCATTCCAAGAGATGGAATCCATAACTTACACTTCTTAGGTGATGAAGAACCTGACATTAGAGAGAAAATCAAATGTTATTATTCTACTAAAGGAATGTAACAACGAAATGATTCCCAATGACATTNTGGTACACTCAGAATTTGATTCCTTGCTCAGTCATCATCAGAGAAGCTTCATCCTGAAGCAGATGGGAAAAAATACAGAGACCTGATGGCACAGAGAATCTCAAGGAGGAGGAGGCTGAAGGAATGTAGTAGAGGGGATGGAAGACACCAAGGAAATAAGGCCCTCCAAACCAACAGATTAGNTGCACATATAAACACACAGAGACTGCGACAGCATGCACAGGGCATACATGGGTTTGCACCNGATGGGTTCCTAGAGCTGACAGAAGTGGACAGTTGCCCACATCCCTAACTCAGAAGCTCTTTCCAATAATAAACGTTTTCAAATGAAAATTTAATTTTCTCCAAGCGAGTCTCACTGGGCAAACAAACCAC
>LZPO01018400.1:18699-31374 GCA_001675575.1 Neotoma lepida | reverse complement strand
TTGGTTTTTTTGAGACAGGGTTTCTCTGTGTAGCTTTGCGCCTTTCCTGGAACTCACTTGGTAGCCCAGGCTGGCCCTGAACTCACGAGATCCGCCTGCCTCTGCCACCCAAGTGCTGGGATTAAAGGCGTGCGCCATCACCGCCCGGCTTCTATTTGGTTTTTGTTGTGAAGGATCTTTTCATTTTTCTTTCATTCATTCTTCATTTTCTTTTTTTAACCTAAATTACATCTCCCCTTTGCCAACGACTGTTTTAAAATTTAACAGACAAATTCAACAGATTTTTTTTTGAGGAACCAGACAAAGTTCTAGAAGCAGAGAATAAAGGGAAAAAAAAAAAAGAGGTACTTACCAAAACTCTAAAGAAGTAAAGATATTCTGCCGCTCCTGAGTAATTCCCACACTCGTACTGGAATTTTGCGTATCTGTAGAGTGTATCTAAATACTCCTGCCTAAACTGGGGGAGAAAAAGCTTCCACAGTTAAGGTGTAAAATTCCATTCATTCAACTCTTTTAGATGAAAAACACCTGATTGTATGTAGGTACGTATGTATACATGAAATTGTCAGTTTGATGTTCAGTTTTGACCTCAAAGAGTTCTAAATTTTGCTGATAGCAATTTTACTGCAAAACAAACTTGGACTACAGCTGATATCTGGTATAAGTCCACTGAGTTGACTAAGCTAGCCAACTATGGAGCATATATATTCTTCCAACNTTTTGTGGTCTTAACACAAATAACATATACAATAAAACTCTCTTTTCTGAAAATTGGCCACAAAATTACATCAACTTTTAGAGTTAAAATGTAAACAAAATAAAACTGAAGAAATCTAAAAGAACTGAAGATTTAAAACAACAACAAACTACTAAATATTCTNTGCCAAACCACAGAATATTATGTGGTGATCAGCAGTCTACCTAACACAGCAATTATTAAATGACAGATGAGAACTCAAAGTTCAGCTTGATTATATACAAAGTGCCATTCCCAGCTACAAAGTGCCATTCCCAGCGTTCTGGAGGCAGAGGCAGACAGATCTCTGAGTTCAAGGTCAGCCTAGTCTACAGAGTGGNTTCCAGGACAGCCAGAGGTACACAGAGAAACCCGTCTTGAAGAAACAAAACAAAACAAACAAAAAACAGTGTCATTCCCTAAACTAACAGAAGAGAAATCAAAGACACTAGGAAGAATAGTAGCATTTACTCATGAATTTGTGAATTAATGAATTAATGTGAATTAATCATGAAAATGTCTAGAGTACTGCATTCCCTAAAGCAGCCAGAATGTTCTCTTATTGTGCAAAGAAAGCATTTTTAATTCAACTCTGGTCCTGCCTTTACTCATAAAACTAAGAGGAAAAAGAATCCCAACTTCTACACAGCAGCACGTGCATATAATCCTAGACCCAGAAAACAGAGACGGGAGGATCGCCAACATCTGGGGACAGTTTAGCAAGATCCTGCCTCAAAAATCTAAAAGTCTGGGAGGCATTCGGGGAGGGAGAGAGAAAATCAAGGTACTATTGTATGACGATCCACATAAGGCAAGCACTGTGAGGATATCATCAACAGGTGATTATAAACAAAAATTTCCCCATCATCACTGATTTTTACAAAAACTGTGTTAAAAAACTACCAGTTGTTATTTATTAAGTTAATCTAAGAATTATATTCTTATGCCAAACTATGAATATGCACAGCAATAGTCTCTAAAGACCTTTTTCCAAAAATAACCATTTTTTAATATAAAAAAAAAATACTTACCCCATGCTTGTCTGCTAAGTAGTCAAATAACATCCGACCATCCCTTAATATTGGAAAAAGTGAACATTATTATGGTTTACAGGGGCAGAACACAAAATATGCAGCTCTAACTTCTAAGTTATCATCCNAAAAAATCACTCTTAATATTTAAACAGAAATATAACTTCTAGAATAAAACTAATAGCATATGTCAAATTTTGATACAGAATAAATATAAATTTGCAATTTTACTTTTAGATTTCTTAAGCGCTGATTGAAGACAAACTTACATGGTACCCATGTCACAACGCCACAAACGTCACACAATTATTACCCATCAAGCTGCTTTTCTTAAATTAGTTTTGCACTAACTCTAGATCCTGACAGACCAGTAAAAGACAAGTATAACAACAAGGACACTAAGGGAGGAAAGAATAAAGTCAAAAAGCTTATCTTCATATTTTCAAAAAGTACAATGTTTTCTTAGGCTTCCTCATATGTGGGAATTTGCTGTGGCCTGTGGCACACTTTGAGAGCCCTGCAAGCATTAAATTACTGAACACAAAACTGAATACAAAATGTGCGCAAAGTTTAAACTTTCACTGTCCTCTGGCTAACTTTCTGAGAGATACACTATATGATGGATGAAAACATGAAGAGATTGGTAGAAAAATACCATTACTGTGACAATAAGTAGCTTGTAAGTGTAATTAATTACGAATTTGTAACAGTTGAGTCCTTCATTTGTTTTCAGCTAAGTTGCTGCCTTAGTTTGCTAGTTTTCTAGTGCTGTGATGAAACATTCTGAAGCAAAGCAACCTGTGGAGGAAAAGGTTCACTTGGCTTAAACTTCCCACCCACAGTCATTGAGAGTCAGGGCAGGAAATCAAGGCAGGAACCTGGAGGCCCCAGCGGGTGCAGAGACCATTGAGAAGTCCACTTATTGCCTTGCTCAACAACAGCTTGCTCAGCTTGCTTTCTTATACAACTCAGGACAACCTGCCCAGAGGTGACATTGCCTCTCTCTCTCCAACGGGCTGGGTCCTCTCACAGAAAATCACTAATCAAGAAAATGCCCCACAAGCATGCCTACAGGCGAATCTGCTGGAGGCAATTCCTCAACTGAAGTCCCCTTTCCCAGACCAGTCTAACTTGTGCCAAGGTGACAACTAATCAGCACAGAGCCCATTACATTATAAAAGGCACTGTCTGTCTACTATGTGGTGAAAACATCATGCATGCATTCTACTCTTACCTTAATTCCATCATCTCCAATCTTTTCAATAAGTATTTACTTTTATGATTTTTAACTATGTGTATGTGTGCCTGGGTATCATGCACATGACTGCAGGTACCTACAGAGGCCAGAAGCAGAGCCCCTGGAGCTGGACTTACAGGCACTTTTGAGTCACCTGAAATGGGGCTAGAAAACAAACTCCAGCCCTCTCATTAATACATGCTCTTAAGCCATCTCTCCAGTCCCCATTTGCAATCTTTACATGCCTAACACATCCTAAAACATCTGTTCTCATCTAACATCTGGATTATTTCAACCTTCACTTTCTGCATACTGACAAGAAGCCTGAAGAGCTATATTACTCTTTGTACTCTTGCAAGTAAACAAAAAGTCTACTGGAGATATATGCATACTCACACAGAAGGTGCAGCTTTCTCCTTTGAATACAGCTTATCTGTGCAACTGTATATATTTCAGCACATGCATGTAGTGTAATATGGCATGGTATATAGCATATTACAGCATGGCAGAGTAACTGCGTAATGTGTGCAGCTTTTCTAATAATATCAAGTAACACTTTCCCAAGTCACAAGTAAAACTGAGAGCCAGTATCTTAAAAATTTGGTTTGAACATGTATTCTAGAAACCAACAGCATGGCAAAATCACTAACAATTTCTGAAGCTACCAATGACTGCATTGGTAGCTAAGTCATATTATAACAGAAACGTTCAGTGTTAGTACATTTTACTTTCAAGTATCTCTAATAACTCCAAAGGCTTCAAAGTGTTAAACAAGGTTAAGGCAACATGCCTCATCTGGAAATCAAACAAGAAAGTCTGTTTCTAGCAAAAAGAAAATTAGAAACAAAATAATCTCAGCTGGGATGAGAACAGACATTGAAAGATGTAAAGGAATGTTTAGTGCTAAGTGAGCTCAGGTGTCTCCTTTGGAAAGCAACCCAAGCATCCACTAGGAACAGGGTTTTCTCCATTGGACTTTGAGCTGGCTGACTCGTGGGAAGGAGTACAGGGAAAGGCAGGTCCTGAGCACGAGATGTTCAGCAGTATTCCAACCTCTGCACTTCCTTGGTGCAGCAGCATCCCTCTAATCTGACATTCNGAGTCTCCAGATATAGCCAAATGTCTCCTAAGAAGGGCCAGGGAATACTGAGCTGCAGGCCATGATAAGGTCTGAATAACTGGTTTAAAGTTCCTTTAAAATATTTACTACTGGGGTTGGAGAGGTGGCTCAGCTGTTAAGTGTGGTGATATTTTATTTGTGCTCTAACAAATAAAGCTTGCCTGGAAATCAGAGGAAAAAGACAGCCACTATATTAAATACAGAAGTCAGGCAGTGGTAGCACATGCCTTTCATCCTAGCAATCGGGAGGCACAGATTCATCTGGATCGCTGTGAGTTCAAGGCCACACTGGGAACAGAGGCAGGCATGGTGGCACACACCTTTAATCCCAGTGCTAGTTAACCAAAGAGGTCTGTACAGACAGACAGGAAGTGACAGAGCTCGGCGGAAAGAGGAAGCAATGTAGCTGAGCAGAGACAGGAAATAAGATGGCAGGGCACAGAAAAGTTGTGAGTGAGTATACAGGAAGAAGCTCTCTCTCGGAGGCTGAGGTGATTTCAGCCGGAGGATTCATGGAGTTGGTGAAGTAATAGCTGGTGGCTGGGCTTGTTCTATCCCTCTGATCTTTCAGCTTTCACCCCAGTATCTGGCTCCAGGTTTTTTATTAATAAGACCATTTAGCAATTCATNTTACAGTTAAGGGCACCTATTGCTCTTGCAGAGGACCTGTGTTCAATTCCCAGCCTCAACTGGACACTCACAACCACCTGTAACTCCAGTTCCAAGGAACCTGACCCCCTCTTGTGTCCTCCAAGCACACTAGGCATGTATGCACATACACATTTGCAGGCACAGCACTATACACATAAAAAAATAAAGCATTACCATTTATTGTTATGGAATAACAATAAATAACAATAACCCTTAAAAAATAAAGATAAATGAAAATAAACAAATGAGGCACTTATTTAGATTGTGAACTTTTACTATATATTAATCCAGGAAAGAGAACTTCTAGGATCCAAGTTCAAAGATTACCTGGTTGACTGCATCTGCCTTGTAGTTTCTGGATCTTCAAACATCTTCACAATTGGTTCTGTTTCTGCCTGGAGCTGTTTCAGCTGTGCAACAACTGTGGTTCTTTTTTCTCTCAAAGCTAATGAAAAACACGAGTACTAGAAAGTTAAACCACACTCCTCCAGGAGACTGTCTAGAGAAGTTTCCATTAATTCAAACTATACACACTTATTTATTCCTCATACTTGTATTCACATGCCCGGCACCACCAACTCAACACCTTCCCCAAATTCAGAATTTCCTTTTGCTAGAGCCACAAAGGCACATGAAGGAAGAGGCCTCATCTTCCTACTGTGGAGGGGAAAGCTACACACATATAATGAAGGAGGGGGGGAGGGGAGGGAGGTAGTAGTGAAAGAGATTAGGCAGGAAAAGGTCGCTTGTCATCCAGCTCTATCTACATTTCTATGATTTCATTCCAAGTATCCTTCTATTTGTTCCTATTTAATTCTAATAAATTAATTAATTTAAAACTATTACCCTAGAGTTTCTGAACAGAGGCACTACACTAATGGGTTTACATATTATTACAAGGTGGAATGGAACTTTAATCTAGTCAAGATTTTTTTTAATAAAAACAAACTGTAATTTCACAAACCAAATTCTACAGATCCCGTTTACTATACCACCACCAAAATAAAGAGAAAACTCATACATAATCTATGTTGTAAAATATCCCAGATTAATACTCAGCTGACTAACAGCCATTGTACTTGTGGAGCTGTGCACTTGTACTTCTAGCCACTTAGAAAGCTGAGATAAAAGTAGATAATTGTGGGACTGGAGAGACGGCTCAGCAGTTAAAAGCACTTATTACTCTTGCAGAGGAGCTCAGTTAATTCCCAGCACTCACATGGCAGCTCACAACCATCTCTAAGTACAGTCTCAGGGGATGTGAAGCTTTCTTTTGACCTTCTGGGATACCAGGCACAAATGGTATACAAACATACAAGCAGTCAAACATCATACACATAAAATAATAATAATAATAAAAAAAACCCTTCACTCCCACCACAAACTAAATTTAAATAGTTACTGCCTACAAGTTACAAAAAGCTATTTTGACTTTTAACAATGTCTGTATTACATAGGACACTCCTATCCTATCCTATCCTATTCCTTCTCCACACCTGGACACTGTTTTTATTCAAATTTTACTTTATTTATAGTTATTCTCAGTGTGAATGATGGGGATTATCAGAGTGAGTATAGGGTTTGTTCTCTCTTCTACTGTGGGTACCAGGGTGCAAATGGAGGTCATGAGGCATTTGCACCAAGTGCTTTCCCCTATGAGCCATCTCTCTGTCCCAACATGGACTGCCTTTTTCTTTCCCTAAGCATTTCTCTTTAAATTTCTGTGCTTAAGCCATACGTTCAAAACCAAAAACCAAAAAACATCCAAGTTCATGTCCAAAAGAAAAACAGAGAACCTGCTATTAAAATCTGAAAAATAGCAATGTTAAACAAAGTAAAGAGCTCTTTGCTGTTCAGAATTTGTTACGTGCACAGAAAAAGAAAAGGGGGAAAAGGACTATAGTATTTCCTACACTTTTGTTTTTTCTTTTTTCTTTGAGGCAGGGCTCTGGCAGGCTTAGAACTCACTGTGTAGACCAGGCTGTCTTCAAACTCAGAGTATCACCTGCCTATGCCTCTAGGCCCTAGGCTGCTGGGATCACAGGGATGTACCACCAAGTCCTGCCCATATTTCCTGTTCCAAAGGACCATTTTTCTGTTCTTTCCTTCTTCAAGAAACATCTACTGTACTGAACCAGTTTGGAAAACTCTCCAAGTAATTTTCTAATTTTACTACAGGCTCTCAGGAGTTTTTGATCAAATAGGTCTGGATTGTGGGCCAAAATCTGCATTTCAAAGGAATTCTCCCAGGTAACCTGATGACGTCAAGACGTACAGAACTGCAGCATTCTCAGAAAATTGTAGGACGACAGCCTGTAGCATAAGCACAACTTTGATGACTCACACTATNATCTGAAGGTATTTGATGACTATGTTTAAAGTAGATTCACATCTTTCCCTAGGAGAAACCACATCTTAGAATCCTTGTAACCTTTCTATGTGTTTTCACCCACTGACTTTAAGAACAGCTGAATATTAAGCCTTTTAGCTACAGCTCTTCCATATATCATAAAACTTTACATACATCTCAGCTATAAGATGTGCTTTAGTTCTAACAATAAAACTTACCATGAGGGATATCATCAGAATAAAGGTTTTTGTAGACATCCATAGCAAAGTCTACCATGTTGGTATCACTAAGAAGATCCAATTTTCCTTGTAATAATTCTTTTTCATTATATATCTGTAAGAGAAAAACTACGTTTAATGAGTATATTTAAGTTCTTCTGTTTATTCAGAATCACACTTCACGAAAAACTATTTTAAAAATGTGTGTGTGTGTCTGTGTATGGGCTGCTGAGTTGGTTCAGCATATGTGGGGGGGGGCTGGTGAGTGGGTTCAGCACTTGCTGAGCAAGTCAAGAGAGGAGCAGTCAATCCCTGAAAATTACATAAAGGTGACGAAAATTGACTTCACAAAGTTATCCTCTGTCCTCTGACATCCATGTGTGTGTTGTGGAAGCCAATAAACTGAGTTTTTTCCCCTCACCCCCCCAGTTTTTAAAAAAGCATCCCAGGGCTAGAGTTATAGTCAGTTGTAGAGCACTGGCTTAGGGTACATAAGGCCCTAAGTTCACCTCCCAGTAGTACACATGTGTACACACACACGCACACACACACACACACACAGAGTCACCTTTTTGTAAAAAAGAAAGCAACCAATAATAGCAAGTACCCAATTTATACAACATATTATCTACCCAGAGATTTGAAAATGAATTTCATTCCCATTTTACTCTGGATCAATTGTTTTATCATGCAGTCTTTTATTCTTTCTAGAAAAGTTATGCAATATACAAAAATATCTATACTTTCTCCACTGCAAAGCAAGTATCCCTGCCTCCTCTCCACATCCAGGTAATTAGGAATAGGCTCTTATATATTTTACCTCCTTACTATCTTTTACATCCACATAATGCCTACCCACCTCTCCTTGATGTGGCCACGCCCTTACCTTTACATTTTTCTCATTTAATAGTTGCAATCATTTATGTGCTTCTCCATCTGTACCTCTAAAATAAAACTAGCACCAATTTTGTAAGTCAACAACCTCATGCCAGGTTTTCTATTTGCAGAGTGCTGAGGAAACATATTAACTCACAGGGAATAAACATATACATACAGACATAAATATGAAGGCTACTGAGAACATACAAGGGAATCTGAGAGATATTTAGCCATACATGAGAGATATTTAGACTTATGTTCTGAGTTTAATTTTGCCAAGGAAAGAAAAATCTAGGAAGAGTCCACAATAGTATATCACAGAATAAAAAGTGAACATCCCAAATTATATACGAGACTTCAATAAGATTGTAAGAAAAGACAGATAATCCAAGGGAAATGGCTAGAACATCTTAATAGTTACTTAACAAGATAAATGGACAAGTCACATGAGAAGATCTCAACTTCATTAATCAAAAGGGAAGTGCCATCTAAAAACTATGATAAAAAACAAACAAAACAAAACAAAACAAAAAACCTGATAGTATCAGTCAATGCAGATTGGCTAGAATATTCATAACCTACTGGCAAGAATACAATCACTTCAAAACTTTTATCTCCTGAAGTCATACACGCTTTGACTCACAAGCCCTGCAAAATACCTAAAGCTAGAGTACATCTATTTAAGTATATTTCTAAAAATGTTCATAGCATACAAGTCCTTTAATGCTACAATGGATGAATAAACTGGTATAATACAACAGATTAACCATCAGCACTGAAAATCAACAACAGCTATCATAAAAAAGATGACATAGAAATTAGTTCATGAAGCCAGGGGTGCTGATATACACTTACAATCCCAGCTCTCAGCAGAAGAAACCAGAGGACCTCTGGAAGTTGGAGTTCTAGATCAGCCTGGGCTACATAGGGAAACCCTGTTTCTAAAAATAGAACTTAGACTATGGATCACAGTGGAAAACAGCTTGCCTGTCATACAAGGGATTGGGTTCAGTCTTTAGCCCTAAGCAAATATACATATATTTTATATATATAAATATATATCATATAAATATAAATATATATACATAAATAAAGTTTGGGCATGGTGTATACTCTTATAAATCCAGCCCTTGGGAAACCGACAGGCATGTAAGGAGTTCAAGACCACCCTGGGTCACCCTGCAAGATCATACCTCAAAAGGAAAACGGAAACCAAAACAGGTCAAACAAATCTATCATGTGAAAAGAGCTTACAGCTAGAGGTGTGATGACTATGTTGGATAAAATGGAAAAAGCACCTGAAAGTGCAGAAGAATTAAGACAGGGCAAGGATCCTAACCCATGTCCAAATTCAAAGTTCAGGGTTCTGACCTTTGTGCCACCTGTCCTGACACTACACATAAGAAATAACAGTGAGATGCCAACACATAGTCATTTAACTAATTATTCAATGATTATCAAAGCCTTTATGCAGAACTCTTTCAAGTGCTGAGAACATGGCGAACCTAAGTTGTTTCTCTTCTGGAACCTATATTCTCCAATACTACACATGTGTCAGTACTGAAACACATCATGATCCCTGACTGAATCCTCATTGTCTAGTTTAAGATGCAAGCACCTTCTCAAAGCTCTCTTTGTCCACTGAAGGTAACAGAAAAAAATTAATTTAACGGCACTTGGCCAACACTTGCCTGATATGTACTACTTCTACCTTACAGACAAAAGTTAAGTTTTTCAATGGTGAGATGTCTAAGTTTTATGTTGAATTTTTCACAATTCCAAGTTCCCATACTTAGTAACTGCTAAGTAGACACTCCAACATCTGCCTTCTTCTTGGTGTACTAAGGCCATCTTAATAACATCTTCAAAGGAGTCATTTTCCACTCAATAATAGTCTTGCCTTACCAATAAACAAATCTACCCTTAACATTCTTGTTTGCCTCAAAAACATGAATGTATAAGAACACACAAAAAATATGTAGTTCAGGTAGTTTCAAAATGTCTCTGCTACACACAGAAAGTGAGGGATTTCAGTGTATACTTCTCGTGTACCTTTGCCAAAGAACTCTCATTTACCCAGAAAATGAAACAAAACACACACACAACTTTTTATTTAATCTCTAGTCTACAGACCACAAAAGTAAAAAAAAAAAAAAAAAAAAAAAAAAAAAAAAAAAAAAAAAAAAAAAAATCTATCAAGCTCAAGTCTCACTTGTTAACCATTTTTCAGCATTGAACTTTGCTGGTCCCTAGTATCAACAGTTTTAGAGTAGTCTACATGTGTTTAGAAAGCTTCCTATGAATATAAAGATTACACCTGTCATATAAACCGTATCTGGAAGCTTATAAATGTCATCAAAACAGTTTTACTAGACTTAAAAAAAAAATTGTTGTTGAACGCCAAACCCCTGGCCCCCCCAATATACAGTTCCCTACGTTTTGATCTGTGTCCAGAAACAGAATTCATCAACTTTTCTGGACAAAATTGTAGCCTTACGTTATAGTAGCTTTACTTACTGTACCTTGTAAAATGCATCAATTTTTCCATAAAGTCCATGTATAGCTAAGCCTAATATTTCCAACCCAGTATTTCTTTTCAGTACCCCCAAAGTCTTAAAGCCTTAAAAGGCTGGATGAAACACGTATTATGATGAACTCCCTGAACTACATACTTAGTGAACATTAAAGACTAAATCATATTACGTTAAATCTGAACATCAACACTAGAAAACAAAGTTTACATTGCAGCTTGTGGCACTGAGTTATTCTTGGTCTCTATCCTCACCTGACAACATACGCTACGTTTCTACCAAGCGAATACCANGAAATTAACAGCAAAGCACCCACATCTTCATGGAAATCAAGGTGCCAGAGACTACTTTTTAAGTGTACGAGAATGTCAAGGGATTCCGCACACAGCAACCCAAATCCAAGATCATCAACTCAGTTCCCAAAAGAAAAATGAAACTTCCAGCAGCCCCGGCGGCGAGCGCCAAGCCCCGGCTCCTCCCGCACCGCCAGCGCAGCCTCGGGCGAGCACGGACGTGGCCGCCCACAGGATCCTGCACAAGACAGGAAGCAATGGCCTCGGCGTCGCCAGAGCCCCGCGCTGTCACCTCAGCCTTCCGCACGGCCGAATCCCAGCGCCCCGCGCACCCCATCAGCTCTGCACTCCGAGGGCAGCTGCCATCCCAGGGCCCAGCCGGTGTCAGGGCGGCCCAAGCCGGCTTCCGGCTCGCACGTGTGTCGGCCGGCCGCCGGCTCCCCGCCTCTCCCAGCGCCGCTCTCGTCCCTACACCTTCCTCCCTCTCAAAGCTCCCTCACCTCTTTCACGGAGAGAAACTCAAGGAGCGGAAAGACCAGATGCCGATCCAGAAAGTGCGCGATGCGAGTAGTCAAGTCGTACTCCGCCATCTTGCCGGGGGAAAGGAGAGCTTGTTCGCTAAAACTTTATTAACAGCGCCGAAAAAGGACAGGCCCCGCACTGCGCATGTGCGGTCGCCGTCCGGCTAAAGCGGCTGACCAAGGCCACGCGTGCGCGTTGTGCCCTTCCTCGCCTCCCTCCCTCTCCACGCCTTCTGGGTGGGGCTCAAGCCTTTCGCAGAATATCTGCTGTTTCCAAATTCTTCAGTGTTCTCTTCTTGTTGTACCAATAAATAAATGCTAGTTTTAGGGAGGAAGGAAACCAAGAGTTTAGTTTTACACATAGATTTGGTGTAGCTTGGCGTGCTTACTTGACATCTGAAGTGGAGATAATGCTTATTAGGTCATGGTACATAGTTGAAACTAGAACAAAGGCAAAGATCAGAACTAGAGATATAAATTAACTCTTGCTAACTTACTGATGGAATTGAAAACCGTGAAACTGCATAAAATTAAACCGTCAGAGTGTTTGAAAGAAAGGTGAGGGAAGGTTAAATCNAGGTACCTCACCTTACGGAAGTGGACACAATTCAGATCAAGCAAAGAAGCCGTAGCACTGGATAATATATCTCATGGCTGCTCATGGAGTTCAACTTAACAACATCTGGAACTAAACTCCATGCAGTTGGGTACATCCATGAGGGATTTTTCTTAGTTAAATTATTTGAGGTATGAAGGCCCACCTTAAATCCCTATCACTTGAAGTCAGAAGACTCACCTTTAATCTGGTCCACTCCTATGGTGGCAACCTATATGAGGAAAAGAAGAAAGAAAGCTTTTGCTCTTTTTCATCTTGCCCTCACCGTCCCCGCCAAGTTCATTCCTTTATTGGTATTAGAGTCTGCTTCTGGATTCCGGCATATACTGAAGACCACCTGAGACAGCCAGCCTTGTGAACTAAACGACTACGGGGTTCTTGGACTTTCCACTGGAAAACAGCCATTGTTGGAATAGGCCATAGCCTGTAAGTCACTCTAATAAATTCTGTTTACACACACACACACACACACACACACACACACACACACAC
>LZPO01018400.1:0-18689 GCA_001675575.1 Neotoma lepida | reverse complement strand
CACACACACACACACACACACACACACACTCCGCCAGTTCTGTCTTTCTAGAGAAACCTGACTAATACAATATAGATGGAGGAAAGAAGAGAAACTATTGTCCTAGGAGCCAAAGGAGGGGAGGGATTCAGGTAGCAATTAATTAAATGTACTGGCTCTGATACTTCATGGTGATAAAGAAAGTCTATGTTCACATTTGAATTATTTACAACAATTTATTTTATTCATTTATTTAATTTATTCACAAGTTTTCTACCATTATTATTTACTCTGGTCCTTTTTTCCTGGCACATCCTCTCCTCTTGATGACCTTAACATGGGAGCTTTTAATAAATTGTGGGTGAAAAATCTATTCATNGTGAACTCAAAGGATGAAAGGAGAAAGACTGCAGCAACATATATAAACATATTTTGAGAACCTTAACTAGAAAAAAAATGAGCAGTAGATGGGATANAGGGAGTGTGTTTTAAACAATGTGGTTTGGATGCTAATAGTAGTGGGTACAATTGTTAGTCATACCCACATGACCTGGAATGCTTTAACTAAACAGTCATTTCCGCACAGGTCACCTCTGGGCCCAGGTCACTTCCGAGTCATGTGCTCAGTACATGGTCATGGTGGTCTGCATATACCCATGACCATGCACCCTCTGCACATGCTCGGAGTAGCCACACGGACTTGAGTACGCATGCGCAGGTCAGCATTTAAAAAGCAGGTCCCACATACCCTCCTCCCTCCTCACGTGTTTTCCACAGGCCTGTTCACTTACTTTCCCTCTGTCCCCCCACCCTCAATAAAAACTCTCCTTAGCGGGTTTGTCGTGTTGGTGACCTTTTTCTTGCAGAGTACTAACAACAATACTGATGAAGATAACTTAATGGAGGAAGAGAGTATTGTGAGAAGNTAACTAGAATATGAGAAGAGCAGAGAGTACCACTCAGGCTGATGCCCAGTAGAAATTATCAAGAAAATACAGCAGATAGAGAAAGCTCAGCTGATTGGGAGTACTGGATCATATGACAGATATACAGATGCAGCAGAAAGAACTGTGCGTGGTTCTGGAACTACTTATACACCAGAGAAACACACAGGCATGAAAATGAAAGAATGACCTGAGAATAAGAGATTGGAAACCTGGCTAAAGACTGGTGTCTATAGGAAAGGATGTGCCAGGAAAAAAAAAAGACAAGGACCAAATATTAATAGTTGTGAATAATTTGAGATTTATCTTAAGTTCTGAGGAGTCTTAAAGCATTTTTGAGTATAAAAGAGAATAGTCCTAAATTTCAGGATGGTTNATTCTGACAGTTGTGTGGCTANTGGGTTGGCTGAGTGATATGTGGACAGGTTGAGAAGGCCTTCAAAGATAGACTGGGAAACTTTGATTTGACCAGATAGACAATGAGAGCCACTTATTGAGTTCTTAAATTCAAAAGGACATGAAGAAAGTGATATTTTTTCCCTTAAAATTAAACTGGAGTTGATTTATAAGCTGGATTAATGTGGTTACAGATTGGAAACTCTGTTGGTTGATTTGCCTGGCTTTTCCTCTGGAAATTTCCTTACTAGGCAGTCTTTTTTTTTTGGTATAAGGGAGGTTTGTATTTTTAAATACGGAAAAGTCTATCTGTATTGATGTAGTCTCTTCCTGGTGCTTTCATAAAAGAAGTATTACAGAGAAGCAAAGGAAGAGACTCATCTGGTCCACTCTGGTAGTATCAGGTATAAAGTTTGATTCTTACACATTCATCAGATGTTTAATGGATGTTCCCCATGAATGATCACCATATTGAGCTNTGGAGAAAGAAAGAAAGAAGACTAATTCTAGCCCACAAAGAATAGTTTCAAAGGGGTGGCAATTATGCAAAGCATAAACCAATCATAGCATCATATAAGGNTGCCCTTGTACAGTGTTCTTGGGGCTTGACAGAGGGAAGTAACCCACTGACAGAATAAGTAAGAGCTTCGTGGGGAAGTTAACATTTGAGTACCTCTGCCTAAACAGATAGATGCTCAGGAGGCACACAAATTTGAGAAGAAGCATAATGTGAATGGAGACTTTGAGAAATTCTTAGTGCTGGGAGGAATGTGCATCTTATATCCCCAGCAAGATGTGAGTCTACATTGGGGCATTATTGATAAATTATCCTAAGCCCATGGACTANGCTGATGAATTGAATTCTATGTTGTAAAATAATTATTTATTTGTTGTATTTCTGAGGATAGAACTCCCAGGGCCTAGCACATGGTAGGCATGCCCTTTACCACTAACCTACATTCCCATATTGTGGAGTTTTGAGACAGAGTTTTGCTGTGAAGCCTAGGCTAGACTCCAAATTGAGATCCTTCGGCTTCAGTGTCCCATGTGTTGAGGTGGTAGATGTGTGTCACCATGTTGGATCAGGATAGTGATTCCTAACATTGTTTTTCTGTTGAATCTCTTTGCTTCTTTCTTTGACATGTCCTCTTTTGTCTCCTGAGAGACTCTAATCATGTTTATATAGACCACAGTAATGTTCTTCCAAATGTCTCTCTTAGTTGGGCCAGTCTACCACAATGTCTGGATGGTTACCAAATTCATGTATTGGAAACTTGATCACTCATGTGACATTTTTCAGAGGTTGGACCTAACATGCCATTGTTCAGAGGTGGGGCCTAATGTGAGGTATTGGGCCATAGAGATACTACCCTGGTGTTGTAGAATAGTATTTTAAGGTATGTTACTTTTGTTTATGTTGCCTTTGTTTAACTCTGTGTGTTGTGGGGGTCTAAACCCCACNGAAAACTTTGGTCTCCCGCAAAGGGATGCCTGGAACTGAGGAAGGGTAAGTGGGTGCTGCTCGCCTGTTCCCCAGCCTCCCTTTCCAGAGACAATCAAACGCAGCAGGGAGTCATGTCAAGCAGGAACTCATTTATTAAAAGTCAGCAAACCCCTTTTAAAGCATAAAATCACAAAACTGGGAGGGATGGATGCCATAACAGGCCAATCAGCTTAAAGGTCACCCAATCACACACCTGATCCATATCATCCACAACACTGTCCACAAGGGGGATCATGTGTTGGCATCACCTCTCCTAATTTGAAGCCTCAATTGCATTCCCCTGCAAACAACCTGGGTTTCTCCCTCCCCGTCTCCACTGGCACATGGCTCCACAGACCCCCACATGTGAACCTGCGTTACTTTGCCTGTCTAATAAAACACCTGACTGGTCTAATAAAGAACTGAATGGCCAATAGCAAGGCAGGAGAGAGAGACAGGTGGGGCTGGCAAGCANAGAGACTATATAGAAGGAGAAATCTGGGAGGAGAAAGAAGAAAAAGAGATGGAGGAATGAGAAAAGAAGTAGCCAGAGAAGAAGGAGGACTCGAGGGTCCAGCCACCCAGCTACACAATAACTCATGGAGTAAGAGTAAGATTTACAGAAGTAAGAGAATGGGAAAACCCAGAGGCAAAAGGTAGATGTGATAATTTAAAGTTAAGAAAAGCTGGCTAGAAACTAAGCCAAGCTAAGGCTGGGCATTCATAATTAAGAATAAGCCTCTGTGTGTGCATTTATTTGGGAGCTGGGTGGCAGACCCCTCCAAAAGAGCAAGAATCAAAAAAACCCCAATAAAATTTTGACTTTCCAATGTGGGCCTGTATTTCCATATACAGCTTAAGAAAACTAAAAAGAAAAAGAAAAAGGACACAGCCAGAAAAAGGACATGGCTCCTTTAAGAGTTTCTGCTAGTCACTTGAGTCCTTTGAGCAGCTAGTATGTTAAGTAGGTACAAAAAAACTAAGTAAAAATGCCTGCCACAGCACAAGCATCGCTGTTCCAGAGCTTTAGGAAGAATGAATGCAGTTCCTGGTCAGATAAACCTCCGAATGGCCCTGAGTTTCANGCTTGGCTTTCAGGACTTGAGAATTGGGAGGAGCCAGCTGAGAGCTGCACTAGGAGAATCCAGGTGTAGATTAGCAGTTTAAACGTTTGCTCATGCAGTCAAAAAAGACTAGAGATATGCAGTAAAAGAGATCCAGATGGAAAACCTCTAAACAGATTACAGTGTGTTTAACAATGTGCATAGGCTTAAGGAAAGGAAAAGGGAATAGTTATAGGGAAAAAAATGAATAGTTTCTAAAATAAAGTCTTTAAAGAGAGTAAAAGAAAAAAAGCCACATAAGATGGGAAATACACAGGTAGTCTGCATCCTGTATGCTATTGTGTTGATTTTGAATTTTTTGATTGTTAATAAGCAAACAACAGCTGCTAAAAGACATGGGATTATGAACTGGACTGATAAATTAAAGCAATCTAGATACTTTAGGAATGCCTTAACTTTAAAAAAGAAGTCAAAAATTATATTAGTCAAATNGAAATAAAAAATGCTTTTGAGTTCTGTTCCGACAGGAGATGAGAGGTTGTGGATTCCTTCAGAAATGATATTGATCAGGTTTGATCAGAGGAGACCACCTGAACCTTGAAGGTGATACCTATCAACAAAGGTAATAGCTTGTCTTCCCAGGATTAGGAAAAAAGGGGGGAAGTGTCAGGGAATATTATTTTAAAGTGTGNTGCATTTTTTCCTACTGCTTTTGGTAACAATTCAAAGATGTGTTTGATTAAATAAAATTAACCTGTGAGCAGGAGGCTGAGTCAGCAAGTAGCTGAAAGGAAGTGGTAAGGAGGAACTACGTGTAGTAAGGGTTTTTTAACTAGGGGCAGAAAGAAGNATGTTGGGTTTTTTGGAAGATACCAGCAAAGGGAGAAGGTTAGCTACTAGCTATACAGTTTCTCTAAATGAGCAGAATTCCACCTAAACTTTTGTATCATGGGTTCTTTAGATTTAGATAAAGTATCCTTCAGTAGCTTTGAAAGAGTCATGCCTGAGGGAACAGAATCCCCTCAGGCTGTGGTCCTTGCAGATGAACCACAGCTGGTATCAGCAGAGTTGTAATCTCTGACTAGGATACACATTGCTTAAGGGACAGCCACTGCATATAATAAAAAACAGATAACAACAGGGAGCAAATTAAGACAGACTATAAACTTGATAACTTACTTAGGGTTTCTATTGCTATGAAGAGACACCATGACCACAACAACTCTTATAAAAGAAAACATTTAATTGGGGTGGTTTACAGTTTCAGAGGTTTAGTCCATTATCATCATGGCAGGACATGGTGGCACACAGCCAGACATGGTGCTGGAGAAGGAGCAGAGAGTTCTACATGTCAATCCACAGACAAGAGGAAGTGTGTTGCTGGGCATAGCTTGAGCATAGGAGACCTCAAAGCCCACCCCCACAGTGGCATACTTCTTCTAACAAGGCCATATCTACACAAACAAAGCCACACCTAGTAATAAGTGCCATTCCCTTTGAGCTTATGGGGATCAATTACATTCAAACTAGCACATTCTACTCTTGGGCCCCCATGAGCTTATAACCATATCATAATACAAAATGCATTTAGTCCAACTTCAAAAGTCCTCATAGTCTATCACAGTCCCAACAATGTTTAAAAGTCCAAAGTTCAAAGTCTCTTCTGAGATTCATGCAATCTCTTAACTGTGAAACCCTATAAAATCAAAACCAAAAAAACAGATCACATACTTCCAACACATAATGGCACAAGATATACATTACCATTCTAAAACATAGGGAAAATGGTGAGGGAATACTGGACCAAAGCAAGACCAAAAACAGTTGAGCAAACTCCAAACTCTGCATCTCCATGTCTGATGTCAAAACACTCTTCAGATCTCCAACTCCTTTCAGCTTTGTTGACTACAACACACTTCTTTCTCTTGGTCTGGTTCCACTCCCTGTTAGCAGCTCTCCTTGACAGGTATGCCCCATGACTCTGGCATCTCGAATATCTTGGTGTCTCCAAGGCAATCCAGGCTTCACCTTCACAGTTTTCCAGTGGCCTCTCTTGGCTTACATTCAGGGATACTCCGACACATGCCTGACCTCAACAACTTTCCTTAGTCATGAAGGAAGACTCTATAACCCCTTTTTTCTATCTTTGGCTTTAAAGCCAGAACAACATGGCCAAAGTTACCAAGTTCTGCTCATTACTGGTGCTGGAACATGGCCCCCTCATTCAATGATGTCTTCACCAGTTTTCTGTTTTTGATGGTTTCCTAAGCTTGCTTGCCCTGAAACTGAATTTGTTGACCAGTTTGGCCTCAAACTCAGAGATCCTCCCACCTTTGCCTCTGGAATGCTGGGATTAAAGTGTGCACCATCACACCTGTTTCTAAACCCTTTTCATAAGTTGGAAATTGAGCTGGGTAGGATCTTGCCCTGAGGTCACCATTCCCTTTATTCCATTTCTTAATCTATTTATCTCCTTGAAAATAGGACTTAGCTCTGTTCCACTTCCTGGTTCTCCTTTTCTCGTCATATTGTACATATTGTATTTTTATAGTTTCAGAGGTTTAGTCCATTATCTTCATGGTGGGACATGGCAGCATATAGGCTGTAGAGACCCACGGAGGTATCCTAATGAGAACTTACTCAGGGTCCAAGAATCTGATCTTGCTTTACTCAGCAGAGCTGCATAAGGGGATGATTTGACTATGGGTGTTGACCAGGTATTTGGAAGGGTCTGCACTTGGCTGTTTGGTATGCTTTGATCTAGCAAGGGGGAGGGGAGGTCTTTTGCCTTGCTCCTTGTTATAAAAAACCCTTTTGAAGAGAGAGAAGGGGCCAGTGTATTTTTGATTCAGGTCCTCCTGAAGCTATCCTGTGTTTCTGTCTGTCTCCTCTTTGCTATCTTCCTATCTAAAAGTTTCTTATTCCTCTCTCCTCCTCATAGGAACCCTTTAAAAGGTGGGAGCTGGGCTCCCACATGGTTCTCTGAACAGAGACATAGGTTCAGGGGCCTCACAATAGGCAGACATGGTGCTGGAGAAGGAGCTGAAAGTTCTACATCTTGATCTGCAGGTAACAGGAAATAATTGTGTCACTGAGCATAGATTGAACATAGGAGACCTCAAAGCCTGCCACCCGACAGTGATGCAATTCCTGCAATGAGTCTACACTTTCTCCAACAAACCTCCTAATTGTGCCACTCTCTATGAGCTTATGGGGGCCAATTACATTCAAACTATCACACTTGACACATTTGAATATGACAACTATCTGGTAATATAATTCTAATTCCTGTCTCAGTACCTTGTGCATAACAAATAATAAATGTTCTAGAAAAGAATGAAGGTATATAAAGACTAAGTATCCAGAACTATGTGGTCTTAAAAGAATATCTGTATTTTGTATTTCCTAATGAATATCTACTATGGACACATTTTTAACAATTAGAATGTTTGTTAACAATCAATGTATCTTTTATATATTTCTAAATAGCAATGACACTATCTTAATCAGACTACTCTTTTATGTACTATCTGAAGGTCCCTATTGCATTTTGGTACATCTGCCTTCTTTCATCAGTCAAATATTTTCATTTCTTTTTTTTCAGTGCATTTTTAGTTCTTGATCAGTGCCAGACACTATTAGATTCATAGAGTAAAACCTACTGAAATACTGTTTCCTTGAAAAAAGAATTCACAGCAGGGCAGAAGGACAGGTATATAATGCAAGCATTACACTGTAGTAGTATAAGCAATGATATCTATGAGAATGCATTATTACACATCGGTCTGATTAGATTNAAAGTTTACACACAGCTAACGTGTATGTCTTATTTGTTTGGTTCTTATGGCAAAGTACTCGCTGTTTCTTGAGTTGTCTTTGGAAGATGACTTTTTCTTGACCTCATTCTCTTGCTCCAGAGGGAGCTTTTTGAACTCCCCATGTACTGATTACACCCAATGCCTGTGTGAGAATTTCCAGAAGCCTCACTCAGTCCTGCTGTCATTTTCATTGAACTGTCTCTTATACACATCTAGATGTGTATAAGAGACAGCCCCATGTACTGATTACACCCAATGCCTGTGTGAGAATTTCCAGAAGCCTCACTCAGTCCTGCTGTCATTTTCATTGAAGAATCACACAGAGAAAAGGCTCCTTTGGAGGACTTTAACTCATTATCTTCACTAATCACCTCATATAAAGCTAGAATTGACAGCTAGTTCCCCCCAAGTTCTTTGGCCCTCTAGTATGTAACTGGAAGGATATAAAGAAATGGAACTGTCACTGTTCTTCCTCATTTCTCCCCAACAGTAGGACCTGAAATGTAACTACTCAATTANTTGGGAGGAAAGTAGCAATCCACACTACTTCGGAGTATCTCAGAGGAATCTCAGATTTGTGATGAGTCTTTAAGATGTGATAATCTAAATAAACACCAACCAATTCAGANTACCTCTTTATTTGATAAGTATTTCTATTTCTCTGTGTCTTTTATAAAATATTCCATGTCTGTGTTACTTATCTTGCAAGCTCCTATTTAGCTCCTCTCATCTCTTCTTGGTCTTCAAAATAATCTCATTATAAATTTGTAAAATGGTCACTCCCTGCTTTTCTTTGGCATTGTCTATTGTGCTTATCTGTTGGGGAATATTTTTTAAGGTATGTTACTTTTGTTCATGTTGCATTTGTTTAACTCGGTGAAGCTGTGTTACTGTGCCTGTTTAATATACCTGATGGTCTAATAAAGATCTAAANGGTCAATAGCAAGGCAGAAGAAAGGATAGGCAGGGCTGACAGGTAGAGAGAAGATATAGAAGGAGACATCTGGGAGGAAAAGATCAAGGAACAAGAGAGAAAGGAGGAGGACTTCAGGGGTCAGCCACCCAGCCACAGCAAGCCATGGAGTAAGAGTGAAAGTAAGGTTACAGAAATAGAGAAAGGTAAAAGCTCAAAGGAAAAACTAGATGGGATAATTTAAGTAAAGCTGGCTAATAACAAGCCAAGCTAAGGTCAGACATTTATAATTAAGAATAAACCTCCATGTGTGATTTATTTGGGAGCTGAGTGGTGGGCCCCTCAAAAGAGCAAAAACAAACAACACTTATCTGCTGCCATGTTCCTGAAATGTGTTATTTCTCTGCGTTGAGTTTTTTCACTTCAAAGCTGTGTTTTTCTAATTTTGAGTCATTTTCTTCCACATCAGGAAACATGTCATGCTTTTAGGCTTGTTTCTGTAGCTCAGGTCATAGTGTGTTTGTTCATTTTTGTGGGTACACCTCTGTTGCTTATTTACTTTGTAGAGATGTTAGCTTGCTCCTGGGAAATTACTTTGTCCTGATTTTTTACAGTGATGCAAAGCAAAGGAAATCTTTTAGACTTCAATAAGCTACCTCATACATTGTTTNATGTAGTGGTTTAAACCTTGGTGGACTGTTTCTGTGATNTTCTGGACCTGTTTCACCCTATTCCCANGCCTATGGCAACCTTTATTTCTTTTGACACCACTTGTCCCTGTATTCATGGTATTTCTTCCACTCTCCTTCCACCCAGCAGCCTCTCCTCCTCAGTATGGGATCAAGTGACAGATCCTAGCATATCCTAGAGTCACAGGGCCACTTGACTAGTCTCGTTTCTGCACTCCTGCTGGTTGGATATGGATTGCCCAGAGTCCTGGGGAAGATGCTACATCTGGTGTAGGGTTATCTGAGGGAAAAGAATTTCATACACCATGATCTTATGTCTGTTAACTTTATTCCTCTAAAACAAAACTCTCTCTATACAGCTTCAGTTCCATCCAGGCATTCAGGGCAGGAATAAATCTAGATACACTGAGCTTTTGTCCATCTGCTTTATTTCTCTGGGATGAAATCTTGTCTACATGGCTTCAGTTCTGTCCTGACACTCAGTTTCTCTTTGTCCCTTCTTTTACTGCCCTCTCACAGTCCTGCTAACAACTAAGCTCTTATGCTTTCAGCTTCATCTTCATCTCCTGTTCCTTCATCCTCCATCTTTCCTTGCTCCTTACTCCTGGCTCTGGTAAACTCTACAAGAGATCTGCCTTACCCTCTCCAGAAACTCTGTTCTCTCTCCTCTCTGGCCACTTGGTTCTGTCTCCCTTCTGCCGAAAATGCCTGTTCCTTCTCCCCCTGGCCATGTGATTCTCCACCTGGCCAGGAATGTTGCTCCACCCTACCTTCCACCTGGATATGTAAAAACCTCTTTTGCTCTCAGTCAATTGCTCTGGCTGCCACTAGGCCTCAAGGCAAAGGATGGCTAAGCTTCTTTTGCACAAGAAATAAAACTATATATCTGCCTCTTGCTTGGCCTTGCCTACATGACCTTATCCAAGTACTGGCTCCAGCAGGATGCTCTCACATACCTGTATTATGGGAATTATGAGCACAAGAAATTCATCAGGAGCAGCTGAATATTAAGCTGTGTAACACCAAATAGTCCATGCTAGATGGCTTCCCACTTGACTGACCCTTGGCCTGGTCAAGGTATAGCTCATTATATACAGCTGGATTCCCTAAATCATTTTCTTGTGGCTTGCCACAGCTGGAGAGCTGTCCTGCAGAAGTGCACAAAGTACCTGTCCTCATGGGGACTGAGTGCTGAGTCTGGTACACAAACCTGACTGGCCCATCACCCATTACAGCCAGGCTCACCTCTNGGTACCTGCACCAGTATCTGCCTGTGCCATCCAGACACAGGCTTCAGCTAGACTTCCACCTTCTAGTTTCTTTACATAAAGACTCAGTCAGTCAGTCTGTCATTGTGAAGGCGGTGCACCCATCAGCTTGAATTTTGGGGTGTGGTGATATTTTATCTGTGTCCCCCAATAAAATTTATCTGAGGATCGGAGGAAAACAGTCAGCCAGCCACTAGTAGTAAAAACAAAAGTCATGCAATGTTAGCCCTTAATCCGTCTGGTTCTCTGTGAGTCCAAGGTCACACTAGGGAACCAGCTGGACGGTGGTGGCATACACCTTTAATCCCAGCATCAGCCATAGAGCTCTGGAGGTCTGTGCAGACAGACAGGAAGTGATGTAGCTTGGTGGAGAGAGGAAATGAGTTAGCAGAATGGACAGGCATAAAAAGCCTGCTTAGAGAGGAAGTTGCTCTCTCTTCACTTCACTCTCTTTGGAAGTGGCAGCATTGCTGAGGTGAGGCTAGCTGGTGGCTGTTCCTAATTCCTCTGATCTCTGTCAGATTTTTCACCCCTATTTCTTGCTCTGTGTATTTATTAATAAGAAATTTAGAAATTTATGTTTCTGTTTAGAAATTCATCTTACATGGGGGCCTCTTTGCTTTGATGTAAATGAGAAGTGATTTGGATCTCTCTCTCTCACGCTCTCTCTCTAGATTAATTTTAGCAATTTGCAAATTAACAGATAGACTATCTCAAGCAATTTAGGGATCAACTCTAAGAATTCTAAAATTGATTGTCTGAGCTGGTACATGCTCACTCCTGCTCACTGCCAGTCACCATCAACTGCATTTAAATCTAAAACAAGTTTTGGGACTAGTCATATATAGTATGTTCCAGACATGTTGACTAAAGAGTAGCCCTTGTGAAGGCAGTACAGACCCCATCTTAGGGTAGGGCCACCATCTTATACCACCTGCTGTATTCAGTTCTAGAACAGATACAGGGCAGTATGTTCCTGCAGACATTCTGTCTGAAGTTTATGGCCTTGAAGATATCTAGATAATCCTGCTGAGCAGTCCAGATAATCCTGCTGAGCAAGTTGTGGTTCCCCACCAAAAGTACAATCCAATGGTTTCAAATGTGGCTTTCTGCCAAAAGTCTAGACCAATAGGTTCAAAAAAATTACCTTGCTCCATATCCTTTCTACCCAAGTCCAAGCATGTAATTCCCAGCTTGTGGTTTTTCCCTATAAAAACCCCCTCTCTACACCTGGGCTTCTGGCCACCACCATGTTTTCTTCCATCTGCCGTGCAGTGGCCCANGTGAACCTGACAATAAAAGGACCCTTATGTACTTGCATCAGAAATCGGCTCCTTGGTGGTCTCGGGGGGTTTCAGGAAATGGGTACAACACCCTAAATATTTGTCAAGTGCACATTTTTTTTGTATTTTGTATCTCTGTTACTACCTCCTACTTAGCTGCCTGCTTCTATGCTAACCAGGTCTGCTGTGTTCTGCTTTACCCATCTGCTTCACTCCTAATATAGATCATCTAATGTACAAACATTGTGCCATCACTTATTAGTCCATGGAACAAACCCTAACCCCCTTGACAAGGCTTGTAAGACACCTGGTGACTGGGACTTTTCTCCTCTGGTCTGACCTNCTTCCTTTNNGCCTTCAAANTCAGTGTACCAATTATACTTGTTTGTGTCAGGCAGGTATCCAGCATACTTCCAAACCTTAGCACTTTTTATNTGCTTGGTATTCTATTCCTTTTTTCCTTTCTCTGGTTGACTCTTGAAATTCCCAGAATTAAGTGCCCATCTCTAAGACTCCCACAACATTTTGTACTTAATTTTATCTTGATATTTGTTGGGGGAGGTTTATGTGGTGGTGTGTATTTGTGTGTGTGTGGTCCTGTGTGTCTATATGTGTACTCATGAGTGCACCTGTAGAGGCCAGAGGTCAGTGANGAGTGTCTTCCTCTATCATTCCCTGCCTTCTATTTACTTTGAGATAGCATCTCTCACTAACCCCAGAGCTCACCATTTGNAGAGCCTGGCTAGACAGCAAGGCTTCTGAGATCCTTATACCTTCACCTCTCCAGTGCTGAGGTTGTAGGTGAGCACCACCACAAATGGCTTTTTGACTGGGTGCTAGAGCTTTGTACTCCAGTCCTCATGTTTGTATAGCAAACACTTTACCCACTGAGTCATCTCCTTAGTCCCTGGCTGCACTTTTGAAGCCTACCTACTATGNAACTTGTATCTTACCCACAGCTATGGAAAAAATGTTTTAGGCATATTCCTGTATCCACTGAACTATCTATTGATGGGGGTGTCTTTCTGTATGCTGTGAATATGTGTTGCTCTGATTGGTTGATAAATAAAATGCTGATTGGCCAGTAGCCGGGCAAGAAGTATAGGTGGGATAAGCAGACAAGGAGAATTCGGGGAAGAGAAAGGCTGAGTCAGGAGATGCCAGCNAGCTGCCCAAGGAGCAATATGTAATGGGATNCAGGTAAAGCCACGGAACATGTGGTGACATATAGATTAATAGAAATGGCCTGAGTTTAAGTGTAAGAGCTAGTCAGTAATAAGCCTGAGCTAATGACCAAGCAGTTATAATTACTATAAGGCCCTGAGTAATTATTTTATAAGTGGCGGTGGGTCCTGGTGGGACCCAGACAAAACTTTCTCCTACAATCTATAGTATAACTAACAAAATAACACTTTGACAATGAAACCTTAAGTACCCTCAGCTTAAACTGACAATGGCCTTTATTGTTCTTAACATGAAATCTGAAAATCCTCAAGTGGACCTGGAAGGGCCTGTTCTTTTTGCTCTTGCTTCTGCTAAACTCTTCAGATTCAACTAGCTCTTTCCCATCACCCTGTCACCCCATCTCTTCAACCTCAT
This sequence comes from Neotoma lepida, assembly GCA_001675575.1. NCBI lineage: Eukaryota > Metazoa > Chordata > Mammalia > Rodentia > Cricetidae > Neotoma > Neotoma lepida. Next base: position 5,253 of record LZPO01018400.1, on the reverse strand, counting down.
TCCCTCTTACTAGGTCAAACTTCCGTGTGTGTGTGTGTGTGTGTGTGTGTGTGTGTGCAGTCAGAGATATGTCAATGTAGAGATCTGATGTCTTCCTCGATTGTTCTTCTACTGTTTTTTTCTTTTTTTCTCATTTTTCTTTTATTGAAAATGGGTTTTTTTTCATAGAATTTATTATCTTTTTTGAGACAAAACCTCTCGTTGAATTTAGAGATTGCTGATTCCAGAATACTAGCTGGCCAACAGATCCAGAGTTCCTCCTGCCCAGCACTGGGATTACAGATGTGTCCCACTAGGCCTAGCTTTTTTGTTTGTTTTTTTTATTTTTATTTTTATTTTTTTACTAAGTATAGGTTCGGGGAATCCAAACTTGGGTCCTCATGCTTGTATAGCAAACAGTTTCCAGAATGAGACACCTCCCAGTTCACTCACCCTAAAAGTGTTTCTCTCTTTTGCTTATTTTTTTAAAATGTTATTTATTTTTATTTTATGTGCATTGGTGCTTTGCCTGCATGCATGTTTGTGTGAGGACATCAGATGCCCTGGAAAGAGAGTTATAGACAGTTGTAAGCTGCTATGTGGGTGCTAGGAATTGAACCCAGGTCCTCTGGAAGAGCAGCCCATGTTCTTAACCACTGACTCATCTCTCCAGCCCTTCCTTTTCTTATTTTCATTGCTATTTCTTTTATTTTAATTTTATTTTCTTTTTCTTGACACAGAGCCCCTCACTGGGGCTCAAGGTGGCCTGAAATTTATATCAATCTTTCTGCCTCACCCTTGGGAGTGAACCACATGTTTGCTTTCTTTTCTTTATAGGTACATTACTTAATGTGTACAGAACTAAACACCATGATTTTTGTTTTTTTGCTTGTTTTTTTTAAACTAATCATAGCTGAAATCACACTGCATCCTTAAATGGTTTATATTTTATATTCAACCTTATATTTAAGGGATTCACCTATGTTATTGAATGCATAGTGTGTTTATCTTCGCATAATAATATTACACAATTCATAGTCTTCTGTAGAGTTGATAAACTTTAGAGTTTCTATCATAGGGCTAGAATGAATTATGAATGATGTTTTATAAGCTCTCCTGTGCTTATATCTTCCTCACATANACAACCATTTCTTCAGAGTATATGCCCATAAATGCTGATTGTTTCTTACCATCGTGGTGGTAATTTGATTGTCTACTTGATTGGATTAAGAACTATGAGATTAGTAAAGTCTGTGAAGGNATCTTCTAGTAACACTGGCATAGAAGCTAAGGGAGAGACCAACCCTGAATGTGGGTAGCACTGTCCATTAAGCTAGCGTTCTATATGAAGCAAAAAGTTAAAAGAAAGAAAAAGCTAGGCAGTGCATGGCTTCTAGTAAGCACACGAATAGCTGCTACCATTGCCTGCAGATACAGACAACAGCTGCTTCAACCTTTTGATATGGAATCACACCATGTACTGTCCAGAGACCTCCAAGTCTTCAGTGTCAGAGTGGAGCTGCACCACTGCTTTCACTCATCATGAGGCTTCTGGCTGGTATCGTTGCCTGGGTATCTTGCAGGTTCTCTGGATCCATACCATGGAGATGGCTGTTGTTGGACTAGGNGACTTCNAATCATATGAACCAAACTGATAAACCGTATAAACCAAATATAAATATCCCTTTTTATATTGGTTCTTTTTCTCTAGAGAACCCTGACTAATTAAAACTAGAATTCAAGATTATATTGCATTAGTCAACATTCTGTCACTATGACAAACTATTTGAAATAAACAGCTTAAAAGGAGGGAAGACAGCGTGAGTCCTGGGGTAAGAAGAGACATGATGGTAAAGCGCACACGNTAGAGGAGAGTTGCTTGCATGAAGGTGGGGGTGGTGGTGAGGAGAGAGACAGAGATAGACAGGGAAGCAGGGAGACAAGGAGACAGGGAGGGAAAGGGAAATGTGGCAGGCTTCAAAATCCTCTTCAAGAATATGCCCCCACTGGCTTAACTTCCTTTTGCAAGGCCCCAGCTCCTCAAGGTTCTGCCACCTCTCCATGGAGCTGTAGGTTGATTATTAAACCTTCAGTCTGTGGGCCACTGGGCAACATTTAAAATCCAAACTATCACAAACAACCAGTAAGAGAGTGTGGAATTATTTTTTGCTATAACCTGCAACTTTTTAATTCATGCAAATGTAATTAAAGTATGTTTTATCTATTTTTTAATAAATTGATGTTTCATAATAGTAATATGGGAAAATATTATAAGATTGTAACTCAGTGTCAGTGTGCTTGNCAGGAATGCACAGGCCTTGGATCTGATCCTAGTCCTTGAAAAAATAAAGCAAACTATTGCCATCTGACCCAAGGATGTCTACAATACTCCCTCCTAATCCAAATGTGACTTTGTATAACAAATTCTTCATTTAAGAATGGTGACCATTTCTCTTCTCACTAAATGTGGATTGCCCTGATGATTTATTTACTTAGACTTTTAGGTCAAGGTCTTTAAAAAACAAACAAACAAAAAACAAAATACCTCACCTTCACATTTGGGCTGTTGAAATCCATAACTATATAAAGAGGTTCAGGTTAGTGATGCAAAAGGCTATGTAGATGGGCAGAGGCTAAGTCAGCCCCAAGCTATTTCAACCATCTCCGTTTAAGTGCAAACCACATGAGTGATCCACCCTAGGCATCCCAGTCCAAGTGAAGCTTTCATTTCACGGCAATTGTGCAAGTGATGCTAGTCATGATGATGTAGAAAAATAATAAAATGTTATTTTTGAGCTATTGAAGTTGTAGGGACTGGAGCACAATTTATCAAAAACCCTAAAAGTTTCTTTCTTCCTACAATCTATTTAAAATATTTTTAAAGTCACTTAAAATGTATACAAAATCATTCTTTGTGATATCTTATGGTTTGCTTGTGAAATGACCCCAATAGGCTGTTGTGTTTGAACACATGGTCCCCAGGTGATGGCACTGTTTTGGAAGGCTGCATCTAGGTGGCAGCTGTGGGCACCTAGGGGCAGGCCGTGAGGGTTAGCACCCTACCCTACTTCCAGTCCTGGTCTTTGCAGCTTGATCCTCCAAGATGTAGTGAGTCTCTGCCTTGTAGACCTCACATGAATTCTCCCATACCTTTCCTGTCCATTATGGATAGACCTGTGACCCAAAATAAATTTGTCTTCTCATGAGTTGTTTTTGTCAACTAGCACATAGTGTTATTTGCATTTTTGAAGTAGAAATAAGCCCTATGCCTAATTATACAATAGGTTATAGTAAACTATAATACTTTTATAACATACAAGCAAAATTACCTTGAAAAGAGTTTTAATACCATTAGAGAATAGTAAAGAAAAATATCACATAGTGATGGCTGTATTTATATTTCATTTCTGACTTTTAAAACTTACATATAGACAAAGACTAGAAAGAATAAAGATTAGAAGTAGTTTGGTAGGTTTGATTTGATTTTTTTTTTCATTTTTTGAAAAGTTTCAGGACAGAAAAGTAGAAGGAGAGAAAAGCAGTTAATGTTCCTTTTTGGAATAGTAAGAAAATGTATAGTTAAATTTGTTTCATACTGTTAGAAAAAAACCAGGCCTTTGGTTTAAGTAATATAGGTGTGGCACTGTACTTCCACCAATGACATCAGTTCAAATTTCAGGACCAGACTTAAAGGTTTGAACATTAAAATTTTGAATTACATTGAAATTTTAACTCTTTAACTTTATAATTAAAATTAATTTTTACTGATAGAATTATTCCATAATGGAAAAAATATAAGCTCGAAATAAATGTCAATACTTTAAGATACATTTGACATACAAATAACTTACTATGGTCTTTTCAACTTGTATTTTCCACAGATTGTTGGAAACTTCATTTGTGAGACTTTAGCTCAAAGAAATAAAAAATAATGATAAAATATAAAATTATGCAAAAATATTAAGTATCATATATATCAGTGCTCAGTGAGAAAGTACCTAGATTTACTAATATTATTTTTAAATTGGAAATTAATGGACTTCTGGAGCCATGAGTCAAATTAGGCATTTTTATGTCAGAGATTCTCTATGTAGAGATGCTTAAGTAATAAAGATATTAAGTAATATCCCATACTCATTATTGAATCTCAGAATGTAACCTAGGAGTCCACATTTTAAACAACAACTCAAGGGAATCTCTCACATGGTGACAAGGTTCACTGTATTGCAATCTCTTTGGTGGTTACAAATCTGTAAATAATCATCAATATATTTACTTAGGTCTAGACAAGGTGGTAAACCTCTGTTGACCCAGCATTCAAGAGACTGAGTCAGGAGGATAGCAAGTTCAAGGTCAGTCTTTGCTATGTTGGGAGATCATTGTAGAACAGCAAGAAAAAGATACGCACTTGTTTACTATGTCATTTCTACTTCATTAAAAAGTAAAAAAAAGGGGCTGGAAAGATGACTCAGAAGTTAAGAACACTTGGTGCTCTTGCAGAGGATCCAGGTTCAATTCCTGCCTCTACATCAGGCAGCTCTCCACCACCTGTAATTTCAGGTTCAGGGGATCTAATGTTCTATCCTGGCCTCCATGAGCACCTGAATGTAGCATGCATTCACTCGTANAAGTACACATACATATATACATATGTTTTATAAGTGAAAAGATGTTAGGAATTAGATATTTTTTCAGCAAAATAAGAACATGTATTTAGTATATTTTAATTTACACTGATAGGCACCATATATATATATATTATAATGAAGTATAATATTTCACATTTTTTTTAGAAAACTTGGACATGGGCATTTTAGAAAACATCTTTGGCATACTTTTGGTTAAATTAGTCTGACCATTTGGTGGGAAAAAATTAGATTATAGATAAATTTATTTGGCTGCTATTTTATCTTTTATATAAATAAAATTTGTTTTTTGTTTTTCTCCAGATTTTTTTCATTTCTTTAGAAAGTTGATTCAGGCAAATGGAAATGTTAAATTCTATAGTCTACCTTTTCTAAATAGGAAGACATGAAAAATTTTGTAAAAAGGAAAAGAAGAAGAAACAGTAGAAAAAGAAAGTAGAAGAAATCATTGTACAAAGGACGAAGTATTTCTGCCCATTTCAGAATGTGATCCTTAGGTAGATATATCTCTAGCTATTTATTTCTTGGCTCTCAATTAGAGTAGCTTTGTTGGTGCTGGGGACATAGCTTAGTGGTAAACTAGGTGTAAGCCCCTGGGTTTGTTCCTGAGCACCAGCAAAAGGAAAGG